>CAIGRN010065227.1:1559-24906 GCA_903798345.1 Fraxinus anomala
AAAGCTGATGGCGACTCATCAGAAAGTGAAAGAAAACTGTGCAAGACAAATAACCATGCGGTCCATGCCCCATTTAGACAATAAATTTATTACACTGTAAACTTATCGTACCATACAGGGAAAAAAAAATCATAAGAGACTTTGAAATCTTAAAATGAAATTAATGGTGTCCCCCACGTGGCTGATAAGGAATGTGAACTTCCCACAAAATTAGATGGAGAATAAAGGGTGTATTAAGCTGGAATCTTTCTTTATGATTTTGCTTTTCTTTTTGCAGTTCAGCCCATTTCCATTAAAGCTTCGAAAGCACTGTATAACTGTATATATATAATGTACCGTAAAGCTTACTGTCGGTTAAAACTTAAAAGAAATTTCATAAAACCCATGTCACTAAGTTGTATTTGTCTGTCAATTGTAAATTTTCATATGCAAATTTTAATTGATTCATCCCACAAATCAGGTTTTCNTGTATTAAGCTGGAATCTTTCTTTATGATTTTGCTTTTCTTTTTGCAGTTCAGTCCATTTCCATTAAAGCTTCGAAAGCACTGTATAACTGTATATATATATAATGTACCGTAAAGCTTACTGTCGGTTAAAACTTAAAAGAAATTTCATAAAACCCATGTCACTAAGTTGTATTTGTCTGTCAATTGTAAATTTTCATATGCAAAATTTAATTGATTCATCCCACAAATCAGGTTTTCAAGTAGACAAGTTCAAGGTTTAAGAATCTTGAAATAGGTATGAAGGCCTACTTTTGAAGTTTAAGGTTGCTTCATTTGAAGGTAATTAAATAGTTTGTGGAGTACACAAGTATTTAATTTGAGGAGGGTTTTACAGTTATTGATTTTGTTTAATCTTTTGCTTTTGATTTTCTTAAGGTAATTCATCAGAAATTTGTTCTTGGAGGATTAAACTTGGATAAAGGTATGTGGATTTGCTGAATTTCATCTGTATTTTGATCCTTAATTTTGTGATTTTCTCATATTATTACAAGACATGTCTTTATTGTGTTCTGCATTTACTATAAATGCAGGCTTTCACTGGAGAGTATCCAAGTTCTGATTCACAAATTTATTGAATCATAAATTTTATACCTCTGTAGTTTCTAGCTGATGGCAGAAAAATTAAGCCATATAAAATTTCTTCTTTTGCTTGTCCTCTCAGTATCAGTCACCTATACAGAGCAATTTCAACCATCACAAGCACAAGCCCTTTTGAGAATTCAACTCCTCCTAAACAATCCACCCTTTTTGAGTAGTTGGAATAATGTCACAGATTTTTGCAACACGGAACCGAGTTCGACTCTGACTATTGTTTGCTATGAAGGTAGCATAACTCAGTTGCACATTATAGGAGACGAGGGGGCTCCTCGATTACCCAATAATTTCTCCATTGATTCCTTTGTTACTACACTTGTTAGGCTTCCGAGTTTGACAGTCGTTAGATTGGTTTCTCTCGGTTTATGGGGACCGTTGCCTAGTAAACTTACACGTTTGTCATCGCTAGAAATACTAAACTTGACTTCAAATTTCTTTCATGGCACTATACCGCCCGAGATTTCTTCATTGACACACCTTCAGACTCTAATACTCGATTGGAATAACTTTACCGGTGGACTTTCGAATCGCCTGGATTCACTTTCAGCTTTGGCCGTGTTGAGTGTGAAGAACAATTCTTTATACGGGTCTCTGTCCGATTCACTCGGAAACTTGGAAAACCTCAGAGTCCTTGCATTGTCGAACAACAAATTCTCCGGTGAAGTACCTGATCTTAGCAGTTTGGCTAACCTTCAAATTCTTGATTTGGAGAATAATGCTCTCGGCCCTCGATTTCCTGCAGTTAGTAATAAGATTGAGCGAATTGTGTTGAGGAAAAATAAATTCACATTCGGCATTCCACCGGAAGTTCAATCCTATAATCAACTTGAGCACCTAGATATATCGTCCAACCGATTTGTGGGACCTTTTCCAGCTTCCTTGCTATCCCTACCATCGATTGCTTATGTAAATATTGCAGATAACAGATTCACAGGCACGTTTTTCGAAGATCTTCCGTGTAATCCGAGTCTCGATTTTGTGAACTTCACCTCAAATTTGTTGACTGGAAAATTGCCAAGGTGTTTACTTCTAGGTTCCAGGAATAGGGTCGTGTTATATACTGGGAATTGTTTGGCAACAGGAGATAATAATCAGCACCCGATTTCATTCTGTAAGAACGAGGCTCTAGCTGTGGGAATCATACCTCATCACGAGAAGCAAAAAGTAATTTCCAAAATAGCTATAGCTTTAAGCGTAACCGGAGGAATTATTGGGGCAATTATACTAGTTGGTATAGCCCTTTTGGTAGTCAGAAATTTTATTGCACAGAGAGCTGTACATAAACCCCCAACAAGATGTGTAGAAGAGAATGCATCGACTAGCTACACCTCAAAGTTCCTTCGAGATGCAAGTAAGGGGTTCGGTTTTGAAATTATTCATTTGTTTCTTTTTTTATCTTTAAGATTGAAACACTGAACCTTGCTTGTTTTCACTTGATCCCTCATCCTAGGGTATATACCCCGAGCAACAAAGCTAGGAGCACTTGGCCTTCCTGCTTATAGGACGTTTTCGCTGGAAGAGCTCGAGGAGGCAACAAACAACTTTAATACATCGACTTTCATTGGAGAAGGAACTCATGATCAGGTAAGGAAATAGATTTTCGCAAGTATGCCTAACTTTTTTATCTGTTCGTGTTCATCAATTCTAACATTCCTTAAATTATGAAATGTTGGTAAAAGGGCATTCACGAGTTACCTCTTTTGTCGACTCAGATGTACAGAGGTCACTTGAAGGATGGCTCCTTCGTCACGATTATATGCCTGAAAATGAAAAGAAACCATGGCATTCGACACTTTATGCCTCACATAGAATTAATGTCAAAACTCAGACATCACCATTTGGTCAGCTCTCTCGGACATTGCTTTGAGTATTACTTGGACGATTCAAGCGTTAGCAGAGTATTTCTCGTCTTTGAATACATGCCCAATGGGACTCTCAGGAGCTGGATATCTGGTAGATCCGTAGACTTACACATCTTTGTGAATCTATTCATATCATAAGTGATTTAAATTTTATAATCTGGGAGCAATAAAACTTGATCTATAGTGTTAACACAGTGAATTTTAGCTACACAGTTTTGTATCTAACAGTCTGCAATCGTTCAACGCCTTATTTGGCAGAGAAGCAGATTAAACGAAAACTTACCTGGGCACAGCGCATCGCAGCTGCGATCGGGGTAGCAAAGGGTATCCAATTCCTGCATACGGGAATTATGCCCGGTCTCTTTTTAAATAATTTGAAAATAACAGATATTTTATTGGATCAGAATCTTGCTGCAAAAATTTGCAGCTACAACCTGCCTTTGCTAGCAGAGTATATGGGAAAAGTACAAACTTCTCTCTGTTGTATTTTTAATGTATTTTTCTTTAACATGCTAACTGAGTGCTAAAATCTGCTCAACCTCACAGGATCATCTCCAAAGTTTTCACAGTGGATCGAACGATTTAAAGAGTGCCAGGTTAGTTCTTAATTTCATCGAAGAAAAGTGTACTTTTATCATTCAAATTGGAAAGTGTTAGTCGAGAGCTTTTGTTGAAACTCAGAGATTGTTGATTGCAGAGCAAATCATCAGGACAAATTTGATATTTATGACTTCGGTGTAATACTGCTAGAAATCATTTCGGGGAAACCATTAAATTCGAGTAACAAAGTCGAGGTTCTAAAAGATCAGGTACGTAATTGTCCATATCATTCTGTTTATCTTCGCAGGTATAACAGTCCTAGTACATTTGAGATTATGACGATTTTCACAGCATTTTGATACTGTTTCGATGTTTTCAGTTACTTTCCTGCATAACAGCCGATGGTGCATTGAGAAAGAGCGTCGTTGATCCAGTGATCAACAGTTCAGGCTTGGATGAATCATTGAAAACGATGATCGATATATGCTGCAGGTGTTTGCACAAGGATCCAGTCGATAGACCTTCTATCGAAGACGTACTATGGAATTTGCAATTTGCTAGCCAGGTCCAGGATGCATCGAGAAGAGACTCCCAGAGCAGTGATGGCTCCCCTATTTCACCTATGCAATCTTCGCACTTAAAGCTCACTATTAAACAATAGATGAAGTTTTCTCGCGTGCCCCTTTTCGGATAACACCAGAATACGGATCAACACCACTCTCAGGTGTTTCATTCTTACATTTCAAGATCTAGGCACAAATTGAATTCATGAAAACTTTTCGATTTTTCAGTTTTTATGAATAGATGAAGTTTTTGCACAGATTCAGTCAGTGATAACAACAATGAAAATCGTCATGTTACATTGTAACATAACATTAGACAAGTTTAATGTTTAAGACCATTTAAGTGTTTCGATGTTACCTCCATGATTGAAAAACCGGTAAATGTCAGAGAGCTCAACTAGAAGTAAAGATCGAAATTTAAACATGGCATCTTCTTCAGCACGCTTACAGGGTACATCTAACAAGAAGCTAACAAGAATAAACTCATCTAATGCACTGTATTTCAATGGGGTACGTGCTTCAGATAAAAACCATGGAGAATGCACGCCAAACAAGTGCCCAGCAGGTTGCTACAAGGCATTGAGAACACAGAATTTTTTACCTAATTTTCAGCTTATTTCTTAGTAGCCATTTAACAGTTATCAATTGCACTGCATAATCATGGACCTTCAAAGAACATAACAGAGCAAACATGGCATATAATTCAACAATATTTCAATGTTGATTTTCTTGTCTTCTAACTCGTCTCAGCAACTAAACTAATATAACAAGTAGTTCCCTTACAACACCCAACCCCAATGGAAGTGTTAATCTATCTGCATTCTAACTCTACATGAATACGGATGGAATTCAAAAATTAATTCCTTCCTAACAGCAAGCACTCCTCTACGTTTGGCAGCAGCAGATAAGTTCGTAAACTACTCACTAGAAAAGATAAAAGAAGCTCTAGACTTTATCCCTATAATACAAGACTTCAACTTCATCAGATGTACAATAGTAATCTCATAAGGCCTAAGTTCTATTTAACTCTCAGCATTTCCTAAAGGAAAACGGGGGAGTTCAAGAAGGCATTAATTTAGCAACTACAAGTAAAACATAGAAATATAAGAATTGTACCACATATGTGACGGTTTGATCATTTCCCACTTGTAGTGAGCCATCTTCTCCAACTTTTCTGCTAGAGAATTATCAAACTTGTGTCGACATAAAAATTGACTTCTGCTAGAGAATTATCAAACTTGTGTCGTCATAAAAATTGACTAAGCACCTCACATTGCTATAAACCAAAATATTGATACCAGCAAATATTTCAACTCAAACTTGCATTAGTCATCATTGTGTTTATCAGCAAAGAATAAACTCCTGCCATCTTTCAACAACTACTACGCCCAGAGGCAATATAATCTGAACAAATCCTAGGCCAAATAATCAATACTCATACCATATGTTGGTAAAACCTTGCTCAAAGCAGAACTATAATTATTGAAACTAAAGTAGAACATCAAATACCAAATCCAAAATATAAGAGAACGCCATAAAAATATATGAAATGTTAGATGATTGATGCCGACGTCCTCGGGCAGTATAATCACTTAATTGACATCAAATGAGGAAATTACAAATTTTATGGCAATTGGAAAATTACCCATCAGTTTGAGTTCTTAGAAAGGTACCTATAAAAATATTAATCCAACTAGGAAAATCTACAAAGGTCAGAGGGAGTTTTAAATAGGGCAAGTAGACCATATGATCAAAACCCCGCCAATGCAAGACCCTTTGCAAAAAAGGCTAAAGTGTGACTTTCTAACATCTAGCTTGGCAGGACCAATAGAAAAAGGGATATAATGCCTCTTGCTCTATGCAAGAAATATCCACGGCCAATTAGAAGACGATGCAATAAAGACAAGTCTAATTTCTGAGAACAATATTTTGACATGAGAGCATTTCTTGGAGAGATTCTAAAAACTCCATCATATTCCACAAATCAAAAGTTCAAGTCTCCTATATATAGTTCATTTCATTCGAATCTATATCCAAATTTTCTTTAATATACACATAGATGCCAAGCTTCATATGAAAGATCAATTTAGACATCTAATCCAAACACAACTAGCAGAAAAACCTTGAAATTGAATTCATAAACAGAATTTAACTCTACCCAACAAAACAAAGCCTTCACCATAAAATGAACCCATGAAAGTCAAGTATGATGCCACCATAGACAAAACAAGGTTTCACAATAAACAAGCACAACTGGTCATCATAACATATGGAGAATCCCATTTTCTGACAACAAAGTATTACCATTTAATTGAATTCTCACCTAAATGTCAGTTGACTTTAAAACATCCAATAACCAAACACAATATAGCACATAAACACAAATGTTCCAAAGTTAATTCTTTTTCTTCCAACTCATATGTCTAGCCGATAATAGTTGAATTAAAAAGCAAAAAGAAAAAAAGAAAAATTCTATTTATCAAATTCCTAATAGAAACATAGAATGTGAAATTAACTCAGCGGAGATACCCTGGGATCTTAATCCGAACAAAGAGCATACTCATGACATACGAAATCGCCACAGATGCAATCCCAGCAGATGCATACGACACCTTGACACTCTTGGCGCGGTTCTTATCAAGAGCCAGATCCAACAGCACTATCCCAACACCACCGAGAACGAACATGAACCCAGAAGATAACCCCTCTATAATATACTGCCCGTTGACCCGACCTGGGAGGAAGACGACAGGTCGGACCGCTCCAGTAAACCGGTCCTGAGTGGAGCCGATACCAGGGGGCTCTACGATGACGTCGTACACGATCCCAGAGACGACCATGAAGTAGGTGAGGAGGATGAGGGAGTAGACAGTCATTGCGGAGGGGAGAGTGAAGGCGGGCAGCTTAAGCCGCAGACGAGGCGGGCGAAGGAAAGAGAAGGGGAGTACCTTGAGCATGTGGAAGATCGGATCTATGGAGTCGGATGACGGGTCCAATGGGGCGGCTCCGCCACCGGCGCCGGCATGGGTGTCCGACTTGGGTGGCATTTTGGGTGAGACGGGGATGAATCTTTGGCGATGGATCTGGTGCGGGAATAAAAGGTTTGGGAGAGGTTTCTAGTTAGGTATTACACTCAATGGTCCTCTAAATTTGGACCTTGTTTCAATTTAGGAACTCATCTTTAATTTATTGCATAAAGACCACTCAACTTTACTTTGTTTTAAATTGTTCATTTTTCTTAATAACGTTGTTTTATCAAACTGTATCTATTTTTTCACAATGAATGCGCGGTCGATATCAATTACCCTAAATGCACCTAAAAAATGGCCACTTTTGCGAAGTCTTCCTAAACTATACACATTTCAAGTCCACCACTCGAACTTGATAAACGAAAGCGTTATTTTAGGATCTATATTTATTATTATATATAATGTTTTTTAATTACCACATGAGTTTTGAACTTTTAAACATTTTTTCTTTTGAGTTGAATTGGGGTATGGTTAAGGCTTGTTATGTTTTGTTCCCTTTTTTTCATTTTTATATGTAGGCCATGTCCAAAAATTGCAGCCCATGTAAAATAGATGTAGCCGGTAGCCCACGTCCTAGCCTTAAATTCAAACCCACCAAATCTCTTCTTTACAAAGGCACAAAGACTTTCAATTCCATGACGGGAACATTACATATATTTAACAGTCAGTTTATTTCTCATTTTTCATTCATAAAAATGAAAAATATGATTATTATCTATCATATCAAGTCATCAATTTTGAATTTTTATATCTTGTGTGAAGCTCAATAACAACTATATTTTTCATTCTCATTATATAATAATGTGCACCAAACGGAGCCATAATGTGGTTGTAAAATACAATTTCAAAATTAAGAAATTATATGTTAACAATTGTTAATTAAATTCTATTAATTAAATAACTAATTAAAAAATATTTTATTAATTAAATATATTAAGCCCACAATATTATATAATTTATGGTACTAGTCACAATTACAAATGTAACAGTCACAAATCACAAATATTATATGTCACAACTTATTTTTCGATAAAAAATTATCAAAATTAATGGATCACATTTTATTCCTTGATACGAATCAAAATTTATTTATCGATCACAAATTATCAAACTAATAAGTCATGTATTATTTTTCGATAAAAAATCACAAATTTTAATTCTCAACTTATTTCACGATCACAAATTATCAAGTTAATTGGTCATAGTTATTTCTTGGTTACCAATTATTAGATTAGTTGGGCGCAACTTGACAACTTATGAGTCACGATCTTAAATTTAGTCGGAATCTAACATTTTTTTAAGTCATATTTATTTATTGATTACAAATTAACTAATTTATTGATCACAATCAACGAAATAATTAATCACAACCACCATCGTACACCATACTACCACCACTCCACCACCGCAACCAGAACCATCATCCCACACTATCGCCACCCTAGCACCTCCACCACCAGCACCACTACCACTGGTTGCAAACATCATCTCAAAATCATTGCACAACCACTACAAAACACCACCACTCCACAAAAACCACCAATGGCAGCGTCACTATTGCAATGACAATGTGAGTAGACGATGCCACCACTGTTGCGCAATGGTGTCGAGCGGTGCCACTCTGAGAGGAGACATTGCTACAGTGACAACACAACTGCTACATTGGAGAAAGGGGAAATGATGAGGTTTAGGGAGTGAAATTTGATGGGATGGATGGAGGTAGGTTGGGTATTTAGATTAATTTAATTTTTTAATAATATTATTAATATTAATATGTGGAATTATTACCTGATTTTTGTATAAATAAATCCTAAACTTGGTTTTTGAAATTAAAACTTAAAAAACCTAGTTGGCTGCAATTTCTACTTCAAAAAATTACTCCATCTTTCTCATCCTCTTTCTCCTTAAATCACTTTTTTTTTTTGGCAATTAATCGTGCTTTGGTAGAATTCATATTGATTTCATTTGTAATTTAAAATTCATATTTTATTATTGACATTGCCCAATAAATTCTTGAAAGATAATATACGCGTGTTCAATTTTAAGTGCACGATGTTTAAATAATCTTTTAAAATCAGGAACTCTAATGGCATGTTTGATTGACCATTTTTTTTCCCATGGAAAATGGAATTAAAATTCAATTTCCCATTTTTGACATGTTTGATGACACTTTTTTTTCCCCAAGAATTGGTTTTTCACCTTTTTCACTTTTCTTGATTTTAGATGAAATGTCCACCTTTTAGGTGGGAATTGAAATTCCATCCTTTTTTTTTTTTTTGCTTTGGCAATATAAAAAAATTCTATCTCCAATTGTAAAAAAAAGTTATCCCTTTAATTGACAATTTTTATGTAAAACAAAGCCAAAAGAACACAAAAATTTTTTCATTTTTTTTTTTTTGGCAATCCAAACAAATTATATCCTCAACTGTAAGAAATTCTATCACTTTAATTGACAATTTTCATGAAAAAAAAACAAAACGAACACCAAAAGATAGAAAATTTCAATATTTTTCAGGTGGAAAAATATACCAATCAAACACAATTAATTGTCAATTCCCAATAAAACAAGTTCTAGGCAATTCAATTCTCTGCAATTTATTTTCTTTCCATCCAAATTCCATCTTTGAGAAGACATGTCCTAACACTCAACAACCTTTAAGAAGGTTGTAACTCTATCTGTCGCTCGCCTTTTGTTGGCGTGCCACTCAAGCATAAAAATAGAAGCTCTGTCGCTTGCCTGGTGCTGAGCTGTCGCTCAAGCGACAATCTTAGTTGTTGAAACTCGAATTTTTCTTTCAACTTTGTACCACAATTTCTCATTCATTCGAAAATTGATTTTGAGATTTTAAATATACCACGATCATTTATTCGACGAGTAGAACAAATTAGTCTATTTATTTTCATAATTTGACTATCGGATCAAATTCGAATATTGGCTGAAGTTGACACGAAAGTCGCTTTTCACAATTTTGAAGGTTTTATACTTAATCAATTTCATCTCTTTTAAATCTAATTCCAACAATCTTCCACATAAATGAAAATTTCAAATATGTAAATGATATGCAGATGCTTCTACAGAGAAAGTAGAAAAACATTATATTAGAATAGGAGCTTTCGGCCTTAAACATTCCTTAGTAAAATACTATCGGATTTTCTTAACTAATTGGTGAACGTGATGTTTTGAACAATTTAGCCACTGATGTAAACTAAGACAATAGTGCTCACACAAATATTTTTCATGAATCATTCTGGTTCTCATGATTGTTTTCATTTTGGCCCTAAAACAACTTTAGGTTTAATAAGTGTTTAGAGAATTTTAGCCTCAAACAATTCTCATCGAAGTGACCATACTTCACACTTATATGAGTGATATTTTATTAAGAGTATTCTACCATACTCCATTTGATAATTACGATATATGGATCATTAAAAGCTTATTTTAACCTTTTAACATTTTGTAGAAAGCACTTTAAATATCACAAGAATGAGTAAAAATTATTTCCTAAGTGTTTCATGGAATTTTCATAACTTAGTTGTCTCATTAAACCAAAATTTTGGAATTTTCAGTCAACAAGATTGGATTACCATTACAAAGACTCTAACTTAATGGACTTTAATTTCATTCCTTTAGATATGCAACATATTTGATCTCTTGGTAAGCCTCTTATAAGTAGATCAGCGATGTTATCATTAGATTTCAAATAATCTATGGAGATAATACCTCTACGACGTGTATGTCTAAACTTACCATTATACATGCTGTTTTGAGCCCTTTGAATAGACGATTGACTATCACAATGTATACTTATTGCAGGTACCGGCTTAAGCCAACTTGGAATATTTTTCAAAAACTTATGAAATCATTTTGCTTCTTCACCTGCTTTATCCAAAGTAATAAACTATGATTCCATCTTTGATCAAATTATACAAGTTTGCTTTGTAGACTTCCATGACACAGTAACCTCACCAATGGTAAATACATAACAACTAGTGGACTTGAAATCATTCATGTATATTTTCAATATCGTTGGATATTTTATAAAGTGTAATACAAAGAATAATGTATGTTTTAAATACCTAAGAACCCTAGTTAAAGCATTCCAATTATTATAACTTAGATTACTCGTAAATCTACTAAATTTATTCACGACAAATGCTATATCTGGTCCAGTGAGTTCGTAATGTGAATATTTTAGTTGTGACACTGGTTCACCCATATTTTTTCCTAAGTGTAGATTTAAATCAATAGGGGGTTTCGCAAAATTTTTCTCTGGTACATTAAATTTCTTAAGCATACTCTTAATATAATGAGATTGGAAAAGTAATATTCCTTCAAATGTTCTAGAGATTTTAATTCATAATATCACATCAGCCACACCCATGCATTTCATCTCAAAAATGTTTCGTTAACATTTTCTTGGCGTGTATGATATTTCATGACTATTTTCCATAATCAACATGTCGCCAACATATAGACATACAATTACATAGGTCTTTGTTGTCTGTTTTATGTATACATACTTGCTACACTCGTTAATTTTAAATTCATTTAATAATATAGTTTTGTCAAACTTTTAATGCCATTGTTTAGAAGCTTGTTTCAACCCATATAGGAACTTAACGAGTTTACAAAACTTTTGTTTTTTATTAGGAGTAATGAATCATTCAGTTGCTCCATATATATTTCCTCTTCTAATTCACCATTTACAAATGCCATTTTTCACATCTATTTGATAAATCTCAAGGTTATATAATGCAGCAATTGCAATTAACAACCTTATCGAAGTGATTCTAGTCACAAATGAGTCGGTGTCAAAGACGTCGAGTCTTTCCTTTTGTTTATATTATTTGACAATCAATCTAGCCTTATATTTATTAATGGACCTATCCGGTTTTAATTTCTTCTTGAAAATTCATTTACATCCTAAACGCTTATTTTCGGGTGGTAAATTAACTAATTTCTAAGTATGATTTTGCATTATAGAATCTATCTTACTATTGATAACTTCTTTCCAATGCGGTGCTTCCGAGCTAAACATTGCTTCATTGAATATCTTTAAATCATTTTCTATCATTTAGGCTAAAAAATGGGGACCAAACGAAGTGGATATTTTAGTCCTTTTACTACATCTTGATTTTTCATCATTTGAAGTACCATTTGTATTTTCACAAATTCTTTTATTCGAACGTACATTTTCGTTGTCTTTGCATAGAAAGACATCTTCAAAAAAGATGCCTTTTTGGTTCTATTATGGTGCCTTCATGTATGTCTTGAACATCTGATTTATGAACAAGAAAATGATATGCACTACTATTATTGGCATATCCAATAAATATGCAATCGATCGTTTCAGGACCAATTTTCACTTGTTTCAACTTTAGTACTTCAACGTTAGCCAAACTCTCCACACTTTCAAATATATATAAGAAGGAAGATAATCTTTTCATAAATCATATGGAGTTTCATCTATTTTCTTTAAAGGTATCTTATTAAAAATGCTATTTGTAGAAAGTATAGCTTCCCCCCACAAGTTTCGGTGTAGGTCCAAACTTATTAATATTGCATTCATCAATAAAAGTAATAAAGTATTTATTTATATCTTTAGTTTGAACAAATTTCAAATCGCAAATATTATTATGAATTAATTTTAAAGGTGTCGTGTTCCTTTGAACCGAATGAAAGAGTGTTTTAGTCAATTTTACGTCAATACAAATCTCACATTTATGATTAGGATCAAATGTAAGTGTCTGAATTAAACTTTAATTTATAAGTTTATGCTTATATTTGTAATTTGCAGGTCCTAATTGATTATGCCATAAACAAGACAATTCAACCATATAAATAAAATTTAAAATTTTATTCATAATGCTTTGTTTCGGTATAATTGTAAGAACGTTCATCTTGAACATTCCATTACATAAGTATCATTTACCAATATACTTCTCATTCTTAGTGAGTACAAATTTATCAGAAACAAGCACAAGTTTAAAGCCATTTTTCTAAGTAGAAACCCAGATACAAGTTTCTTGCGAATGTTCGATATATGTAGGACATTGTTGAAGACGAACTCTTTACCAGAAGTCATCATCAAAGAAACCTTCCCTCGTCCTTCAACCTTCGAGCTTGCAGAAGTTTCCATAAAAAGTTGTTCTTCATTTAAATATTTCTAAGTTGAGAACATAGACTTCTCTGCACAAATGTGGCGGGTAGTACTATTATCAACCCACAATTCTCTTGGATTATCAACATTGTTGCATTTAGAAACAATCGTAGACAGACTTATCTCTTGTACCCCTTTGGATAAGGCGTCTCCTCAACCACATTTGCTTGTGAGATCTTCTTAGGCTTTTGACATTCATTAGAACACCCGAGACCTTACGCTTTTTTTTACTCTCGAACTGGATTATACAAAGTTTGCTCCAAATTGAACAATAGACTTCTTTTCGATCTTTCTATTGTCTTCCCCAATCCTCAAGCGTACTATCAATTCCTCCAAGTTCATCTCCTTACGTTTGTGGTTGAGATAGTTTTTGAAATCTCTCCATAAAGGTGAAAGTTTCTCGATGATAGCAGCGACTTGGAAATATTCACTCAACTCCATTTTCTTTGCATGAATGTCATAAAGTAGAACCTGTAGTTCTTGTACTTGACTGATGACGTCTATCATCTTGCAGTCAAAGAACTTTACGATAATGAACTTCTTTGTATCGGCGTCCTCCGTGTTGTACTTTTTCTCCGAAAAATCCCGAAGTTCCTTAGCTGATTTCATAGCACTATACGTTCCATAAATTGTATTGTCCAATCTATTTAGGATGTAGTTTTTGTAAAGGAAATTCGAGTGCTTCCATGCATCCAACGCAATAATCGGCTCACGATTATTTTTCCCGTCTTGTATCTCTGGAGGGTTTCGGCTAAGAACTTCGCCAAGTTTAAGATGGTGAGGTAAATATCTTTTGTTGCCATATCTTGAAGTCCACACTTACAAATTTCTCTTATTATTCTCCCATGAGGAATTGAAGTATTTTGAATTGGTATAGCCAAAGGCGAAATTAAATTGTTCGTACCATTTATTATTTGAATCGAAGTAATCTCAAGGTATTCATTTCTATTACATAATCAGAAGTTGAACACAATTAAAAATCAAGAAAAGAATAGCACAAATGATTATTCCAAAAATGAAGAGAACGGTTTTTGATCAAACAAAACAACACAAAAATTGTCTTAAGATTATTGTAGAATATGGTATAAATGTTGTTTTGTATGTAAACAATAGTTTGGCACAAGTTTAACAAGACAAATGATGTTAAACCACAAATGAAAAATAGTAGAACCAAAACAAGAAATGAAAATGAAGAAGAATGGATGAAAAGGATCTGAGGCAAGTAATAACACTCTTTCCTTAAGACAAATTTGTCTCACAATGACGCTAATGGAGTAACAACAATTGTTTCCCAAGATATAATCGATTACTTCCTTGTAGTAGAAACATTTTAAACTACAAAGAAACAACGAACTCAACGGAATTTTCTCTCTACAATGAATGATTTTGAATGCAAATCTTGGAAAAGATTTTGCAAGAATATTTGATGTAAGACTCAAAAATATGAATTGGGATACGTAAATGACATCCAAGGGGTTCAATTTATAGTGGTTGAGGGGTTGTTGATGAAAGACACGTCCCAAAATTCAGCAACATTTAAGAAAGGTCACAATCCTATTCGTCGCTTGCCGTTGCTGGCGTGTCGGTCGAGCGTCAAAAGTAGAAGCTCTGTCGCTTGCCTGACGTTAGGCTGTGCTCGAGCGACAATCTTAATTGCTGAAACTCGAATTTTTCCTCCAACTTTGGAGCACAATTTCGCATTTATCTAGAATTGGTTTGAAATTCTAAATATACAACTATCATCTACTCGATGAGTAGAGCAAGTTAGTTTATTTATTTTCATAATTTAACTATCGGATCAAGTCCGAATATTTGATCGAAATTAACACGAAAGTCACTTTTCACAAATTTGAAGGTTTTGTACTTAACCAATTTCATCTCTTTTAAACCTAATTCCAACATATTTAATGATTAATTGACCGAAAATCAACCTTCATTCTCATTGTGCAATACTTCATGAATGAGACTTTGCTAAAAAAATTAAAATAGAGGGTGTTTGGTGGGAATTAAAATTAGATTTTTAGTGGATTGTGATAGAAGTTTTTGAAATGTGTGGTTGAAAAGATGTGGAACCCAACTTTCTACACCAATTATAACTATAAAACTGAAACTGAATCTTTAAAATCATATTTTAATTCGGCCCAAATAGGCCCCTAGATTTTACTATAAATAAATATAATGTTTCAAATTCGATGGAAATGACTTAAACCACTTCTTTTGTTATATATATTTTTATTGTATAGACTTTCTTAAGTTCAATTCCTTTAACAAATATCCTAAATCCATCTCTAAATGACTTTTTACTCGAGCCAGCTCTTGGCCATACCATTCACATCAAATTACACATTCTAAAAATTTGTATTTATTTTTGCTAGTCGAATTTTTCTGTAACGTGATTCTAAAGCAAGATTTTGTAGATCTATTTCTCTTTCGCCAGCGTTAAAACAATGTTCACTCTCGTTGCGTATAGTCAAGAATTACAGCAAGCGAATATCTCATGTACAGAAGTTTATAACTGAATGTTACAGAGGAAACATGATAAAATTTAAACTGAGAGAGCCATTATTAATTACAAATTACAAGCACACTAGAATATGCTACAAAAATCACACTACAAATATGCAGATTTTTAACCTAAAACCTAACAAAAGACAGAGAGAAAAAGAAACATTAATTTAGACTTCATTACCAGTGGATTTTCAAGTCCTTATCTTGAAAAGTGAGACTTAGGTGAAAAGAATCTTTTAGGAGAAAACATCCCCATGTAACTAGGTGAAGCTAGGCCATCAATGGTCCTATAATTGGGCATTGTGAACCCTTCTCTATCATCATAGGGCATGTTTGTACCATTGAATGTATAACATTTTGCCAACTTACCAAACCATGAATTTTTCTTGTGGGAGTTTTTCTGGGATCCATTTATTATGTCACATAAGTACTCTTTCACCACATGCAATCCCTGCTCGAAAAGTTCTGGCGGGGGTGACACAAGCGGATTCCCTTCGACGCTAAGTTTTTGGAGTTTGTTAAGGCAACCGATAGACTCCGGCAAAACAGTGATTTTGTTGTAGCTAACATCCAATTCAACTAGAGAGATAAGGAGGCCTATGGAGTATGGCAGAGTTGTAAGGTACTGGAAATTCTGGCTTATGTTGAGGACTTGGAGGTTGATAAGGTTTTCGAGGTCTTCGGGGAGGGACCGGAGGCAGTTTAGGCGGGCATCTAGTATTTGGAGATTGGTTAGGTGGGAGGTGGAGGAAGGGAGGAATATAAGCTTGTTGGAGTTTACAGAAAGCTTTTTGAGGTTGAGAAGTTCAAATCCAATTGTGTCTGGCAGTTGTGTTAACTGGTTGAAGTTTGCATTCAACTCTTCCAATGATCTGCAGATTACACTACTAACTGTTAGTGCACGCAAGATCAAATTGTCGATACAAATTACACCTCTAGAAGATAATGGATATGCATGTTTGATACACTCAACTCAATGAGATTAACACGATAGGAGTAGAGTCATATTGAATACAACGAAAATTTGAAGAATTAAGTCTAGAAGATAATGAATATGCATGTTTGATAAGCTGAACTCAGCGAGAGTAACACGACAAGAAGAGAGTCATATTAAAGATAACAAAAAGTTGACTTTTATTTTTATCACGACATGCATTTGAGAATCGAGATATCATCACACAAAAAATTATTCTAGGTTAATCTTCCATATGATTTTATCAAGTATTATACGGTAAATAATGTCAAGCAACAAAGCACCGTTTCTCAATACAGAAGATTGGATAGTGACAAATGAGAGGGTAAAGGTGGCATAACGTACCTACAGTTTTCGATGGTCCTAGGAAGAGATCGAAGAAGATTGCCAGAAACATTCAAAACCTTGAGTTTTGATAAACAACCTATTGAATTTGGGAGGGTTTTGAGCTGATTCGAGTGCACATCCAGCACGATTACATTAAGAAGCCTTGCTATTAAAGACTCCGGTATAATCTGTCAAATGAAGAAGAGAAAATTTCAGTGATGCAGGAAAGCGTTGATTAATCATTGGAACATAATTTTGTCATATATAAATTTGAAAGTCTGGAGTCGACATGACTATAGGATGTGATAGACGTATCCATGTACATGATATACGATATATTTCTAATTCTATCTACCAATAATATTCCATTATTGTGGGTAATATTTTAAATCTTGGGCACAAGTCAACATATATTATGATGGCTTTCCATCTTTTGCACTAGGGGTCATCTTTTGCAATAACAAGAATATATAGTTCCACATATGGAGCTACAAATAAACACCAATAGTGCGATAATTTTTCTAATAATTTTATTATCGTTGCACAATATATAGCAAGCGATCTCCTTTCTATACGACAACGAGAAAGTTGACCAATTTTAATATGTTTCACATATATGTTATATTCAACATGATTAAAAAAGCAAGAAGCACGATAATCATATCTATTTTCACATCTGCAAATTAGACCTTTCCGCCCCTGTAGCTAACCCAATTTTTTTTTTATATACATAATATATCCTTATAATCATGCCATATTAACTCACATAATTCTTACCAAATGTATGTGTCGACTCCATGTAAGTATAAAACCATTTGGTGATCTTTATGTTTCTAATATATAAATTTGTACCAAAACGGTAGTTACATAAAACTTCAAAAGGTTTTAGTGATCCCAATCCCATTTAATGATTTTCTAACCACGAATCCAAACTTTTCACGAAAGATTATTGGAGGAAGGAATAAATTGGTGCACCTAAATGTCCCGGCTAGATCGACACTTCTTTAGCACCTTCACGGTCTACCACGATCCAATATGTTACTAATAATATTAAAAAGATTGACCACATCAAAGTGGAAGTATGGAAGTAGAGTTATAGATCGATATAACCTATCGGATAAAACCCGTGTTCGATTACTGAAAACATTCATCGTTACATCTACCGAGAGATCTAACATTACGGAGTCATAAACATGACATTTATTCAAAGTGGAACTAGAGATATACATCGATATAACCTATCAGAAAAAACCCGTGTTCTATTACTGAAAACATTCATCTTTACATCTACCGGAAGATCTAACCTTACAGAGTCGTAAACACAACATTTATTCAATGAAAAAGTACCTGCAGATTATTGTTGGAAAGGTCTAATTTGCAGATGGTCCCTAAATTGAGAAGAGGTTTAGGTAGAGCCTCCAAAGACATCCCACTAAGATCAACAATTTCAAGGTTTTGTTCTTCATTTGATAATTTTCTTCTCCTATCTTGGGACATCTTCTTCATGTCCATCCTCTGGTGTTGCTGCTCGTACATCATCTTTACATACAATCAGAGCCTGTATGTATGTATGTATGTATATATATATATATATATACAGAAGGGGTAAGGTGAGGTGGGTTGGGGTTGGGGTTGGGGTGGAGATAAGTACGAGGTCTTATATGTGAAAGAGGGTGGTGGTGGTATATATATAATGGATGTACGGATTAGAGAGGCCGTATATTGCGTACTGACATTACCTAATTAGAAAGAAAAAAAAAGAAAGTCAACTCTAAAAAAATAAAGGGCTGGTTGCCCGTGAAATACGGTCAACTTCCACATTATTATTTCTGCGATTATATCCATTTGCTGTGAGCATTAATTACACCGTTGAACAAATCAAATGTGCACTACTGCGCACTAGATGTGGGCTGTTACAATATTTTATCATTTAATTAGAGTAAATATTCTGAAAAAAATCTATTTATTACTCTATCAATGCCACCCAAATCGAACCAAAAATATCGAAAACCTAGTCAAAATCCAGTCCAGTTACCCTTTAACAAGTTGGTCATTTAAGAGGGAACCAAGATCCAATAATATAAATTTTGTCCATTATAATGTTGAATACAATTTTCGTCGTAGAAAATTGACATGAATACTCGAACAATTGTTCTTATCCTATCATGACTAATATAATTTGGCCAGAATGTGTTTATTTATGTATGGTTGTACAGTTAGTTGAATTCCAGCTCCATTAAAAAAATTGCGAGTTGCATTTTTTAAAATTAAATTGTGGGAATAATCAGATTTTTTTAATACAAAATATTGGTTAAAAAATGAAGATTAGTTGAATAAGAATATTTATTATTCACTCATTTCTTCATGATTATAATATTAATCGTGAATTGAAATAGGATCGGCGATTTCTTACCGACTTAATATAAAATAAATATTATTAGATTTTAATGTTCTATACTTAATAGACGTGACCAAATAATTAAATATCAAATTCATTAAAGTATTGGCAACGATCCTAAAAGTTATCTACTAACTACTTGACTCAATTATAAACCAGCCATTTTGCAATGTTTGTGATTCACATCACACGTTACAACCTATTCTAAATAGAGTTTGATGATTTTGAACGTAGTATAGTTTTAATATTAAAAGAAATTCTTATTTTACTTATCAAATACTTGAGAATAAAAATTATTTAAATGTAACTCTAAACTTTGAGGTGGGTGCCATTTTTAATTAATGGCATTAATTAGGTGGTTACAACTGTATATTAACTTGGCACGGGTAAGTCTCTAAAACACTTATGTTAGACAGCTTTAAATAAGCTAATAATATGTGAAAAAGAATCATTCATTCAAACTTGTAACAAACTTTGACTAGTTTTCACTCGCCTAAGTGCCCACAACCCATGATCCAAACCAAGCCCGAGCTCGCACTTGTTGCCATTGGGCGCTTTAGAGGTATACTTTACACTTCGGATATGCGCATTCTCTCTAGGAGTTTAGGAGCCTTAAATTTTTTAAAAATGGAACCGTGGTGCAATGACGTGGTAATTGGGTGGCACATGAGTGGTGATGGTTAGCTATGTGATCCAACATGGTGACAAGTGGCAAGCAAAAGAATATAAATGTCAAACGATTATATATGATAACTAGGGAGACAATTTCAGTGGAATATGTGAATGTCATGAACCATTACAATAGGGTGGTGAATCAGAATGTCACATTACGTCTTAATCTGAATAATGTGACTTAACAATATAAATCAATCAGCGTTCAAAGGTGCACCAATTCTCAAAAAATTTTGAGTTTCTCTAAGAAATCCTTATTCGATTTATTATTATTCCAATTAAAGAAGAGTATAGTCGAACTTGTAGTTCGACTAAAAATAATGGCATAGTCCTATACTAACTCTTGTATTTAAAGAGGCACATGTTTAATTATTCTGTTAACACCGATGCACACCCTCAAAATGTTTGGAGTGGCATACTTTGCTACGTTATTCTTATACATCATTTTTTTGTTTTCTTCTATTAATTGTCTAGTCGAATTTACAATATCAAAGATAACATCCGTAGGAATATTGACTTTAATCTCTACATTTGAAATGTGGAAGGATTGGTTGATAGAGTAATGAAAGTCTTTTTCCAATGACATAATCTTAAGCCAAAATATATCAAATTTGTCGGCAATTGTACTCTCTTTTGACTTTTATATATGCGGCCGTACATGATGATTGAGGACTCCATTTGTTCATCATCCTATTATATATATAATAGGTTTTTTTTTTTTTTT
Source organism: Fraxinus anomala (assembly GCA_903798345.1). Taxonomy (NCBI): domain Eukaryota; kingdom Viridiplantae; phylum Streptophyta; class Magnoliopsida; order Lamiales; family Oleaceae; genus Fraxinus; species Fraxinus anomala. The sequence continues at coordinate 22,419 of CAIGRN010065227.1, forward strand.
TTTTTTAATTTCTTCATAGTTACATTAATATATATGCCGTGGAAATGAAGAAAGAACAAATAAAGCGTGAAGAAAAAAAAAAAAGAAGTCCAAATTCATGCACTTCAACTGAATATTTCAATAAATATATTAAATATCGTTGTCTTGAAAGAACAAAATCAAGATATATAAATTACACGATGTGACAACACATTGTACAATTAGAGCATTATATTCCACCAGCAGGCCCACTATATTTTGTAAAAGTGTTTAACAAACAAATGCGAGGAACTTATTGTTTTAAACTAAATCTTAACTTATGTGAAGATAGTGCTTCTAATTGAACACAAAAGTATGAATTGCAGTTGTGGATGTTTGATCCGATAAGATTGACAAGTACTAACATGACTTGAAGATCCACGATGGGATCATAATTCTAACTATTGCACAATTAGTGATTTCGAGATATTTTGTCGGTATAGAATATCGAGAAGTTGTGAACTCGATTGGGTAAAGCTATCTTCATGATTTGAAGTACAATGTATAGAACCTATGACTATATATGTAAACATAGGTAAATGAGTGGTTGAGAAGTGAATAATATTTGTGGATCCTATGAATTGTGTAACGGTGTTGCTAGTTCACATTAAAATTTGGTACATCAGCTATGGTAATGGTGACTTAAGCAGTGGAGATGGAAAGAGGAGGCCTAGTGACAACAAACGTAGTAGGGAAAGAAAAGGCAGAATCCTCATCATCGTCGACGTCAGCCTCTAGATAGATATCTTTGTCGTGGTCAGAGCTTTTATCATCTTCATCATCAAAAAGGTCTTCCTCTTTGTTGTAGAGAGTGTTATTGGGGTCTTGGCGAGGGATGATTGAGGGTCGGAGTGTGATTTTATTGTGATTAGGGATTGGGTTAGGCCAGAGAGGATTGTGGTTAGGTTAGGCATTTAGGTTAGAGTAATTGAATGGGTTCATAAATTGTATCTTTATCGGTTAGGTGTTAGGCTAGCTAAGATCGAGTTAGGTTTATCAATTCACCACATCCCACTAGCTAGCTTACTAATCTTCTAATCATTAATTAAATAATCTTTTCTTATTAACGACATCATGCAATTGCCCGCAGCTAAAATGAGTAACATCAATGTGCAAATAAATATTAACAGCAACATAAAATGCACGTTACTGTAAACAATTAATGGCAATGAACTGTGAATGTTGTTGTTGTAAAACAAACAAGATACCAGAATAACTTTGATATCACTTGTTGTGAAACCAACTATCGGATTATGATGTTAAAGTTATATGACACAATAATGAAGTATTTGATCAAGTAAAAGAATAATAAAGACAAAAAATATGACAGATGAATTAAGAGATTTTATTGACTCAAGAATAATGGAAATAAGAGAAAATTACAATGGATCCTATAATTCTAGTAATATAGTTTTTAACACTATGTACAATTGTATTGAAGAGCCTAATATTTATAGGGAACGTCCAAACCCTTTTGATAGAGTTGTTGATGAAGTAAGATGTCAAAAAATCGAGTCCAAAATGAAATAGGAGAAGAAAACGCGAAAAATCGGAAATAGGTGAGGTGGGCACCTCGGTGCCGGGCAATCTGCCATTTTTTTTTGCTCAAATTATTTTCTCCATCCCAAATTCTTTTTCAAGTCCAATGCCAATGTCCAATTTTCAATGGGCTTCCAAAATAGAATTTCAACTTGACATATGACTCCAACAGCATTCTAAATTAAATTCTTCTTGACGTGCACTTCAATTTCTTTAATAAGGAATTCAGATCACACCCAAATTCTAAATCTCCACCTTGACACGAATTCTATTCAAGGAATGAACAATCTTCTTCAACAATAACCAAAAATTAATTTCTCCAACAAAATACAATACTTCACCTCTTCCAATAAATCCAAGTACTATTGTAGAATTATCTCAAATTCTCAAAAATTCGTAATGATTTTATAATTTACCAAATTGGGCTGTAACACACCTTAAAGCAGAATCAATACCAAATGCTTTTACAGAAGGCCCCTTGATAGATTGTACATCTTCTATTTCACTTAAAGCATGCTCAACAAAATCAGCATCCTCATACCCTTTTCCACTAGGTCCGTCCCTAGCAGTTGAATACAATGACATCGTAGGTGATGGTGGCAAAGCAGCATTATCCAGATCTCCTGAACTCCACTGAGCAGTATTCTTAAAATCTAACCCTATACAAGCTCCTAAAGGTATTGTACCAAATTAAATGTCCACCATGGTACTGAACCTATGCTGATTGACTCTTTCAAATTCTCACGTCCCTGCAAGATGTATAATCGAGACCATTTCTATCATTCCAATACAATTTGGATACCCTTACAAACATTCAAGGCTCCACCTCCACCAAAGAACTCATAACCTTTTGAATTAAGGATATATGACGAGATGGAATTTTTCTTCAAATTCGGAACATGTCGAATGTGGTCAAGTGTTCTAATTGTTC
>CAIGRN010065230.1:0-10170 GCA_903798345.1 Fraxinus anomala
GTATTGTTATTTGATTGCAAAATAAATATTGTGAATACGTTATTTTTATTTGTTGCTTTATTGTTGAATATAAGTTAACAAATTTAGTTTCGTAACACTCTTTTAAAAAAAAGGCTAATTGTCTACTATGAATCAGGGTCCCAAATTTTGAAGTTTACCTTAGGCCTCGCGAAACACAGATGCTTTCCAATTACTCAATGCAATATTGTTTCAGTGAATCTGAGTTATGCTCTGATAATTGAAGTTAATGGTCCTAATTGTAGTATACATGAGAAATATTGGGTGCATTGCAATTGTTGCTTATTATTTTGCAATAGGATGGGTACTAATTCTAGAAGCATCAGCTCAATCGATTGTGCTCATAATACCCAACTTCTTATTTTGCTTACATTTTGAGGTTACTACCTTTATATCTGATATGAAACTACTTATTTTTTTTCCTCTGTGGAATGCTAATTGATATATGGTTGGTTCATGAGCTTGTGAATAGGTAGATGTTAACCACGGAGGGATAGAACATTAATCCTTGAATTGAATATTGAAGGACCTGGCTAGTTCAGTATACTTACAATTGGATTGTGTTTGTTGAATTATTGCCGGTGTTCTTATAATGATTGCCTGCACCAGAAATTCCTATGCATCTTTGTGTTTGGTTTCAATTTGTTCTATAATTATATATTGTTGTTTTGCTGATTCTAGTTTTTAGATTTGATATTCTAACTGATTTTACTCGTAGTTTAAAGTTAGTCTACTGGGTTGGCTCACACAGGTACTCAAATAGATGGAAAAATGCTGGCTTGTTGGACATTGTTGCTTATGAAGCAGGGTACAAACACCATTGTTTGAATATGCAAGAAGATTTGATCAATGTTTGTTATTGTTGTATATTTTGATCTTTCAAGTGCTTGCTACTTATGCGTTTATGCAAAGGTAAGCTTTACCTTTGTGTGACCTCGTTTCCTTTTGGTATTTATTTTGAGACCACTATTTCCAACACAAGTTCCCTAGTAGTTTCTCAGACTCAGAAGCCCAAAGATTCAATTACAAACTGAGAATTGTCGTTGCATCTATAATTAGTTCCTGTTTATGGTGATTAAGTGGGAAGAAATGCCTCCAAGCAATTGCTAACATGATAATCAAGCGCAGTAATATTATTCACATTTTTGTTCTCTTCATTGAATGTATAAAAATGATATTATAATGTGTATGATCTCCAGCAGCCGCAAAATACACACAGAGAGACTGACTGGGTCTGAGAGAGAGAAAACCTTGAAAAGATTGGCGTGAATTCGTGATTATTGAGTAAGTATTTTACAGTATTTTGAGTTTTGTTTACACACGCACAGTCACACACTCAAGTGTTCTCCTATTGGCTATTGCTTAATATTTTATTGTGATTGAGAAATGAGAATTTGAGTATGGATAAATGATAATGGATGGATGATTATTGATTAAGGATGATCGAGGTCGGAAAGTTCAAAATCAGTTGGACTTAATTAGTTAATTTAGTGCTCTTTGAAGTTTGAAGTGTGATTTTAATCATTTATAAATATGCATATATTAATTATGGGATTTTATAAATTGAATCTGTGATTGAATATGTATTATTAGTAAGGTTAAACTTTGGTAGAATATGTGTACAAACTTGAGTTCAATATGGTAGCAGATCAGCAACCATCTTGAGTGTATGGATCATAAAGTATCTAAGGAACTAATTAATTGAGATCATAAAATACCAATGTGTAAACAACTTTGTTATGTAGGCTTAACACTTCACAGGGGGAGAGAAATTTGAGATAATGTCACTCAGGATTAAAGCTAGCTGAATTAATAGGACCTGTGCCTAAGTTATTTCTTGATCAGAGGATTTCTGCACGATTAAAGGTAAAAAATGAAATATATGGCTACTAAGCAATAACTGTGTAAATTATAGTTGAAAAGATAATAAGTGTTAAGATGGACCTGTGGTAAAAACAAGAAGAGCTACAATTAGAAAAGAGTTTTTTTGTGAATTATTTAATATAGTGCATAGTTCACATAAATTGCATGAAAGCTGGTCCGGATGGTTTGTAGATGTATATTAAGTCGCTATATATGCACAACAGAGATGACTAACATGATGCCGAGCACTCTTCTCCTTTTGACAACGTTTTTTTATGTAGTACCACTCACCTCATTTTTCCATAGGCAGAGAACAAAAAAAGAAAAATACGTTAATAGTGTGAATCAACTTCTAGATCACAACCTATGTACACAGAAAATATAGTACTAATTGTTAAAACTATTGAAAAGTTAAAACCAACTAAGTTGAGTTGACCCCATCAAATAGTTGTAATAGCATTTTGGTTTCTAGAAGCTTTTTGCTTCTATGCGTAAGATATCTTCCTAATCTTTTTCCACAATAGCTTACTTTTTTGAAGTTAAAGACTGACATTGATAAATAAAGATATGGACTTGTTTTTTCTTTAACACTTTGTTGTAGGAGGGTTGTAATTTTTCTTTGATGCTGTTGGTGCTTTACACACTTAATGACATCTCCAAAATCTTGCCATCTCAAACCCATTCTTGCAATAACAATAGTCTTCTATAGTTTTATCGTTGACCTGGTGTTCATGTAAGATTTATACATATTCATGGACGACAGTTCCCGACAGTCCAGCTCTGTAAATCCCGGCAGATGGTTGAAATATGGTTAGGTGAACTGTTGTTCCCGACATTTAGCTGCAATTATTCTCGGTATTCGGCTAACATATGGATACGCTAACAACCGTGTCCCGACATTTAGTCACAGTCATTCTCAGCAGATGGCTTCTGTGTAAAATAATGTGGATCACACATTTTCTTGTTCTCGTCATACATTGGTCACATGTTGTCCCGTGTTTCTATGTGTGACTAGTTGGCTCTTGTCATATGATCCACGTATTTTGATTCTTCACGATTATATTGCATGTTTGTCAGTTGGATTCTACACATATAAAATATGAAAACATGACCATTTTCTTTATTTTTTATACACTGCAAGAAGCATGGATTTCAAATTTCTGGTTCCGGAAGACGCATGGTTGTGTGCACGGATTTCCCAACGTAGCAACCTCAAGTACGTGTCCAGGGTGTTGGAGCTATTTGATGAGCCCTAGCGACATGATTTTCGGGAGTCTTCCCTTGGCTTTTTGGCTGACGTATCGGACATCCAATTCTTAGCTCAACTCATCCAACAATTTGTGCTTAGAAGCATTCGAACGGACAAGATGCATGAGCTGTGGTTCAACATCCAAGGTCACTACCGTCGATTTGGACTGCAAGAGTATGCGGTGGTGACGGGGCTACATTGTAGTGTCCCTCCGGACGATGATCGGTTCCATCGAGTCCTGGATAAAAGCAAATTGAAGGACAAGTATTTCAAATCTTTGGACAAGATTTCCTGTGCACAGCTTGAAAAGACATGTACTCGGTCGTCGACCCCACGGGCTGATAGATACAAGCTGGGGCTTGCTCTAATAGTGGAAGGTATTTTCAAATCTTTTTCGCATACCCTTAGGGTAGAGTGGGATACTTTTGTCTTATTAAGGGATTCCAGGGCAGTTGGGCTAGGAAATTTCGAGATGCAAAGAGGAAGCAAGAGAAGGATATCAGTTACATAGTTCACAGCTTTCCCATAGCCATTCAGGTACGAACGATTATTTCATGCGTGTTTTAAATCGTCATTTCAATGGCTTTATATTGTCTTTTGAAATGAAACTTACATACATTGCGACCGTTCTGCGAGAAATATGGGCGTTCGAGGCGATTCCTGAAATTGGTAGCCTTTTCGGTCAGCGTATTGGTGAACGTTCCCTACGACTTCTCAGCTGGAAGGCCACCAAACAATGTAGCAGCACACGTATGATGCTTTCTTCAAGAGAGTGCAAGTAATCTTTTGCAGTCCTAGGTATTCAACTTTTTGTAATTGTCTTTACAATTTTTTGTGTCCCGACTCCATTAACAATATTTAACTTCTTATGCAGCTGCATGTATACGCCACACTACGTCCGAACGAGCTAGAGCGCAACCAATACTACATCTCCACTCTTGTGCCGTTCAATGATCATGCCTTGCCTGCTCTGGACAACATTGCAAGGACCGTCGTCGATGAGCAGTTTGAATCTGACACGGAACTCAATAGAGGATATGGACAGGCCGGAAGGAAATTTGACAAGAAGACTATTGGAGGGTTGGATGATGTGAGTGCCGGTGTGGGCGGTCGTGAGGGGTCCTCTGCCACAGAGATGATGATTCCAGTTCTAATGACAGCAGAGATGGCCATGATTACGCACGAAGCTACAGTGGCAACGAGTAAAAAGATACCCGAAGAGGGATGACGGGTACATTTTTCGCAGTCGACGGTCCCCAAAAAGAATATTTTCGGGATAGTGCACCTTCAACATCCAGACATCAGGGTGTACAATTAGGAGATGGGTTGTGTAGATTTAATGTCGAGGACATGTTCGATCAAAGAGTCCTAATTGAAATGCGGCTCCGAACAGTGAAACTTGAAATATTTGAGCACGTCAGGGTCAAATTCGCAAGACTGTGCAATTTCATATCGACATTAGTAGTAGGACCACCGATTTTTACCACCTCTGTCACTCTGCATGATGTGCACACCGATCCTGTACCGTGATCATTTTCACCTTGAGGTACATGTAGAACTTGTGTAAACACTACAAATACTAAGCATGCATGTCCATTACTGATTTTGGTAAATATAAATTTGGTGGACTTACTCTCACAATTTGAACATTGCGTAGACGAAATTGGGAGAGACATCGACCAGAGGCCGAAATCACTCAACGCCACATTGAATAGGGGGCAACACAACGTGAATATCGGTATGATAATCTTTATGCCTAATTAATTTCTAATTTATCGCGGATGTCACGTCACTCTTACGCAGGTAACCCCATGTATGTGACTCATGTTCATTTCATTCGTAGTGTCAGCAGAAGTAGAAGACGATAGATTGTGTCCCCAGGTTAGAGACGTGCAATTTGGCACCGGTAGTACCGAACAATAGAATTTGGACAGTGTGTGCACAACCTATTGTGAATTGTATAGTTCAATAATGTTGGGACATACCATACCGCCTCATATAAATCTGAAAATAGGTTGTATCTTTGTTTCACAGTACCTGGAGGAGACACGGAGCCCGAAGTGCATGGCATACAGATCGACGATGCTCCTACTATTTCTGGAGCGCTAGATGTGGGAGGTAACTTACCTACTTCACAATTGTACAAATCTCAATGTAGGAGGTCATATAAAATCTTATTTTACTTTTATATAAATCAGAAAATGGGTTGTATCTTTGTTTGAAGTACCCGAGGGAGATACGGAGCTTGAAGTGCATGGCATACAGATCAACAACGCTCCTACCACTTCTGGAGCGCTGGATGTGGGAGGTAACTTACATACTTCATAGTTGTGCAAATCTCAATGTGGGAGGTGATATAAAATGTTATTTTGCTTTTTCGTATGTGGTGTGATCAAACATGTCGTTGATCTCAGCATTCTTGATGCAGGTGACGTTAGAGCGGTCCCTACTCGAAGGCATCATTTCTCGCAACTTCAAATGCCCGCAGCTTCCACCAAGATAGCGTATACTAAGAGTACGAGAATGACCATAAAGAAATAGGTGAATTATGAGTGACATGTGTCTATTATTATGTTAGGTTTGTCGTATTTAATAATACACATGGAATTATTAAATACTGAGTGTTGATTTGTTATGGCTGAGAAATGACAACTTCAAATTAAAATTACTTGTGTGTATCTAATTTACCCCTCAAAGAATGTTCACCTATAATCCACATGACCTTCTAACAGTCAAGTGTACAAATAGTGAGGTTATCGTGCTATCCATAACTGATTTCAAATTCTACTTTGGGTTCATGACTGACTATTTATTAATGTATCTCAGGTTTTTTGAGTTGGGCTGAACTAGGCATCGGCCATTGCTTTACACAACATCCTCGAGGTTTTGATGTTGTTGATATCTAATTATAGTGTTCTTTTGTGTTGATGTGGTGGTCTTTCACTGGGCCTAGCAATTCTTTAGAGGAAAAAGTTGTATTTGTAAGTTCGCTTCGAGTTGGAGAACTAATTTTGGATTCGTAATCCTGTAAAAGGAAGACAATTTTTATGTTACGTGTTAGCAAATCTTCGTGGTGATGCCAAAATGTTGGCTTGATGAATTTTATTTTCACTCTCCAACTATAACATTTGTCCCATCTCATTTTCTTCCACTTTACCTCAACATTTCAATTATATTTCACCTTTTAGTATTACATATATACAAGCTTCTTTTATATGTGTATTTGTTGTATATGAGTGATACTAGTACGACTACAATTTATAGCAGTTTGTGAAACAATATGTATTACAATTGAGAATTCAATACAGTTGGTCATCATACTGATAAGCATTGTTGGAAAACATTCATGTATAATCGTCCCGTTAGTTGTTTAAATTCCACATACTGTAACCTTGGGAATTATGTAAGAGTAGCAGGACATGTGTTATAATGATATCGAATGTAGATTTGGGGCCCACAAATCGTCATCAAACACTTCAGTTCATGCATGATTTTTGCGAGTTATTGTTCCTTGCCTATTGGTGCATCAATTCGATGAAGTATGTAAAAAATTCCACATGACAATACTATTTGTGAATGGATACAAAGATCATAATGAAAATTGATTGCCAACAAGTACATGCAAGATTTGTGAGGGAAAAATAGTACGCAATCAGTAAAATTTACAATGGTCATAAATTATGTACAAAGTTTAAGTGAAAATGATACAATTAGACCTTAAACAATCACACCAATTGGTTGTCAAATTAAGTTTTAGATGTGATTTGGTGGTTGTTTAATAACTGCCCATAGTTGCTGTCTTCAAAGATGTGCATTATAAATAGCATCGCATCATGAAATAAGTGAGTTACACTTGAAGACTTCATAAGCTTTGTTACTCTTAAAATTACTCAGGTAAAAAGATAGTTTCACCCATCGCATTTGCATGCTACTAATATCTTCGTCCATGGGAAGCAACGAACCGTTTTACCTAAATGATCCTTCTCCAATATCCGATTCGTCCCCGTTATGTCCCAATCATCATTTCTTCGGACGATGAGGATGTTAAGTCTCCGAATGGTAGGAGAGCCGTTGTTCCTGTTCCTTTTTCGAACCTAGAAGAAGTTACAAGTGAAGCATCGCAGTCATTGAAGACTGTGCTCGATTAGGGGTTCCAGTACATGGTGTGGTATACAGATGAATCCGATGAGGATGATTGGTTGGAGAATGTTGCACCTCATGAGATAATTGTCATCAGCTTGGATGATTCTAATAAAGATAGTGGGGGAGAAAGTTCAAACGTCGACAACGAATGAGGTAGGAGGTAGTTGCATATGGTTGTGTACAAATAAATAAGTGCCAAGTTCTATTGTAGTCATATGTGTAAGGGATGATTTTGGTAACAGTCTTTATCAAAGAGTCAGCAGCAACATCTTCCTCATATGTGTAGTTCCAGTTTGTAGTCCGTGCCAACTGTCGAGAACGACAGGAACAACATGTCGGGAACGACTGATGAATTGTCGATTTCTCCTATGTATAGTTACGCTTGAGGGTCTGTGCCAACTGTTGAGAACGACAGAGACAACATGTCGGGAATGACAGATGAACTGTCGGGTTTTCATATGTGTAGTTACAGTTTGTAGTCACTTTTGTCAACTGTCGATAACGAATGAAACAATCTGTCGAAAACGACAGATAAAGTGTCCAGTTATCATGTAATATTATGTCAACGAATCCGTATTTTAGTTGTGAATGTGAAGATGTCGACTACTGTCTGCAAACGATAATGGATTTTGAATGATAATATAAGTTCGAAATAATAATGTTTGTTAAAATGAAAATATGTGAACACCATAATGAAAATAAAATACGACATAACTTCATATTGTACAATACCATTGGGGAACATTTAACATACTACTTCAACGACTTTCAAAGATGAAGCCTGTTTACATCGATTGTGTTACAACGAGGTGCGAACATGTTATCTGGTTATGACCAACTCTACCGCAGCGAGTACATTTTCTGAGTCATGTGGTAGACTCATATTTGGATCGCTTACGTCGTGTGGATGGTCTACCTGGAGGACGACGCACAATGGGTGGCAAAATAGGAGTACTTGTAATTTCATTCGGAACAACCCAGTCCATTTCCCGTGTAACGAGATATATTGCTTCGCTATAGGCACCCTTTCAGTATTTCGATGTGTAGTAAGGAGAGCATAGATTGTATAATGACGTACCTCTCAAACTAGCAACACGAGTTGCATGAACACAGAGCATACAATTTAGCTTAAACTCACGACATGTGCACATGTTTTTAGAAAAGTCTACCATGTCCGTGTCATTGGATATTCCAACATGTGTTAAGCTGTCTATCTATGCATGAGCTCGAAGCCTAGTACCGACTTCGAATGTTGTCCGTAACTTGCTCTCCATCCTCGATGACAGTACACTACTGCATGCTATTGCGTGGGTTCGATGTTCATAAAACCACATCTGCATAGTAATCTGAATGTGTTCGACCAAGCACGTAATCGGTAATGAACGAGCATGTCTTAACATTGAGTTCAGAGATTCTGCGTTATTGTTTGTCATAATGTTGTACCGCTGGCCAACGAATACTGCTCGTAACCAAAATGAACAACCTGCTCGCTCCAAGTACCCGTACGATCTTGCACTTACCCTACGAATCTGTCCCATAAGTCTTTCGAACTCTTCGAACCAATAAGTTGTAGCAGCTCGTTTGAATAGAAATATTGAACTCGCGTTGTTGTACCGCTGTATTATGTTTTTTTTCATATGCCACATACAACAACCATGGTGAGACAACGAAAATAAGTGAGTAACGTCTTTTTCAATGTTGGTTTTCCTGTCCGAAAAAAATACGAGTTCATCTAAATCGCCAATAAGATCTTTCAAGTTTGACAGAAACCACATCCAGGATTTATTTGTTTCCGCATCCACAATCCCCCATGCTAAGGGATAAATCTGTTTGTTGGCATCTTGGGCAGTTGCCAATAGAAGAGTACATTTGTATGGACCTTTCAAGTGACTACCTTCAACACAATTAACGGGCATCAAGTATTGTTTGTAACCACGAATGCTTGCACCGAAAGCTAGGAAGAAGTAATGGAACCTATTATGAGAATCAACTTCGATGTGGGTTACCGTCCCCGGGTTACCTTCTCCTAGAACGTAACAGTATGAAGATAGTTTTTGAAAACTATCCTCTAGTGTACCATGTAGCAAATGTAAACCAGCCACCTTCCCCTACGTGCTTTACTGTAACTGATTTCGACACCAAACTCACGTTCCATGTCATATGTAATAGCAGTAGGGTCATACGATCGGTATGGATTATCCAACATTCTCAAAATTTACTCGACAATAACAGAACTAGTGGCATGTCGATGTGCTTTGCGATGGAAATCTAAGGTACATGTGTGCACATTGTTGAATTTACGGATCATGAAGACTACATAATGTTTCACAGTCGAAGCACGTAGCATCCACATGCAATTATCGTCAGAGCATACAACGGTTAACATTTTCATGCTTGACCTGCTGACCTTATTTGGAACTTGTATTGCAAAGCAAGTATACGAATTCTCGAGGACAACTCTTTCATGCTGAAGAATATTTACCTTTCGGCAAGATCAGATGTATTCGTTCTGGTAATCCATTCGTATATGTCTGAAGTCCTGGACTGTGAGAACATTTGCTCATCAACGTCAGCAATGTTAGCAACCTCTGTACCATGTAATGGGTTGTCCAAGTTCTCATCTGAAGGCGCAGTCCCAATATAAAAAATTGGAGTTTCGGGTGCATTATTGTTTGAGACACTACGCTGATGATTGAGCTTCTCATGTTGTACATATTGGTGAACATCCGCTACGGCAAACGAACGATCTGGACAATTTGTATCCCTCTCCATGCCAACACGTGGGAGCTCGGTTTTCGAAATAGTAACGCAGATGGCATTTGCATTATGAACTGATATGTACAAATTTAAGTCTTAATCTTCGCGTATTTCTGCCGGAGGTATATTCAAGTTCGGGA
>CAIGRN010065237.1:0-10663 GCA_903798345.1 Fraxinus anomala
AAAAAAAAAAAAAAATTAGAAGAAGAAGAAGAACTACTTATGCCGAGTGAATTGCATATTTTCGAACAAAAAACAAATCAATAAACTTTTGAAATTACATATTAACTTGTAAATTCACTTAGAATACTACTAAATCAGGCAAGATATGGAGAAAGGTCTCACGACATATTCTTATTCAATGAATCAAAACTTCAAAAGAAATTGTGACCTACATCTTTTAATTGCAACTCAAGTCCTTTGTGTCTCACTAAAATAATTAATAAGTCCTGATTAATAAAAAATAAATATATATTAAAATAAGAGCCAGAAAAAAATAAAAACAAAAAGGAATAAAAGTCGTCCGACTTCGAAACACATCACATATCTTTAAAAAATATAGAGCACAAAAAAGTCGAATAAAAGATAAAACGTGAAACGTTATTTGAAATTATGTAAACATTAGTGGATTTTTTTAGTACCGCAAACGATTTTGGTGATATTATTGTTGTTGTAGCATTGTCCATGGTTGGTGGGATGGCAAAATGTGGCCCTAATGGAATATTTTTTGTTGCTTACTTAAACACAAATAATTACATGCATTACTCTTAATTCATATCAACGTTGTTGTACAATTCATCTAGATCTCTCCTTTCCCACTCTCTACGAACCCTAAATAAAAAAATAAAAAAATTGAAGCATTGATTATGCGATTCTTGAGAAATTCGGGTCAATCATTTATTGATTTGCAATTAAATACTAAACACGCTACATTTTTTCTATTAACATAAAATAACGTCCTTTATAACATATTTATAAGTAGAGGTTCGGTCCAAATCCTCGACTATAATTAACTAAAAACTGTCACTGAATTTGCACTGCTCAAAGACATTCATTAACTTTAATCAAGAATTATTCATTAACAATAATGAGCATAAGCCAAGCAAGAAAAAGACAGACAATAATTGAAGAGGAAAAATGGAGTTGGTCTAGGTTAAAGTTTGTCACTTGCAACCAAAAGCATAGTAACGGAACTTGTATTTAGTTTATTTGTCATCGTGCTTACAATTGTTGTTTCTTCTGGGACCTTACATGGGGGGGTTTACTCATGAAGAGAAGGGTTGCTTTATTCTGGTCTGATTTGTTAAAATAAAAAATAGTTGAAAGTACAATTTTTAGCCATTAATTAGAGCAAGGAGCATGGGGTGTTCTCCTTTTTTTCTTCTTTTTCTCTTCTTTTCGTCCCTTAGCCTTTTCTCTTTTTCTTTTTGGCTGCAAAGTGTTAACCTTTTCTGGGAAGAAGACCTTTTCTAATCTCCATGTGCCTCCATCAACTTCTGCCCCTCCCCTTCCCAGTAGTGGATATCATATCATAGCATCTGATATCTATATGTGTATAGATATACATAGATCATAGTATGACAATAACAATACGGTTCTATGGTATGACAATAGCGGAAGCTTATGGAAAAGAACAAGAATCGCACCTGAAAATTGAAACTTATGGATTCGCTCATAAATATCAAGAAAGAGAGAGGAGAGAAATTCTTTCACTGAATTTTATTCTAGTAAAAACCTGTGTGCCATTAAGGCTTACAACATTTAAAAACGAAATCCCTACGAAACCTTTATGAAAATAATAAATATTCGGAAATATAAAAATATTTGATTGTTTTCCAAAAAAGGAAAAAAAAAAGTAAAAATAATGAAGAAAACTAAAAAATGCATATTCAGGGGCTTAAACGATGGAATTTGGTTGGATGAATGTTGTATATCAGGGGCAAAGTCGTTGAATTTTGCTCGTTGACCCTTTTCACTCAAAATTGACCCAAACTTCTCGAAAATGTACATTTTCAAAAATTATTTTTGTCTACGTCGATCCCATTTTTTATGAAATCTTCTTCTTTATGTACTCATCAGGTACTAACTCGACATAGGATGATGCAAAGCATGATCATCCTTTAGCTCCCAATTATCTACTAGATTTGTATTTGTTTTTATTCCTGTAAAAAGTATAGTAAATACTCGATTGGTTGTTTGAAATAATGTGTGTGCATGTATATGAAAGACAAAAACATTCAAAAGAAATTTCATTGGAGATAATGATGACATGACACTGTATTTCTCGAATGCTTTTTACATTGTTATAGAGAGAATTTTGCAACGAAAAACAAACAAAAAGTGAAACCCAAAAAGATTCGTGGGTGGTAACATGTAACCCTCATCAACACTGGAAAGAATAAAGGTAACAAAGCTCTTATTTACAGCCAAAAAGCTTTCTTTGAATTGACAGCTGCTTTGTGAAGAAGGATCTAAAGAGCAGTGGCATCAGAGTCTTTTTACCTTGTACATGTTGCACCCTTTACGTCTCTCGATTAATATTATTTTCAATTTACTCGTTCGTGTCTTTAACGAAAATCGGATAGGGCATTTGTGATGATATATATATATATCGAAGATATGTTCATCTAAACTCTCGAGTAACTTAAGTTTTTAGACAAAATAGAAAAATATAGACAAGAAAGGGAAATGATGAATGTACGAAGGTGATGGGGTCCAATAAATTGGGAATCTTGCGTTGGTTAAGGGGTAGGATGATGGATTAGTGATAAGTGAAGAAACAGAGCATGTGAGTGGGGTGACATTACTTTAAGTCCAAAAAGAGAAGTTTCCCAGAGAGAGTCCAAAGTCAAAGCATCAAATCTTAAAGATTAAAAAACCCCTTTCCATAAAGATCCAAAACGTGCAATTATGCGTTTTTAGGCTCTATTTCACGTATATATATACACACACAAAAAGTATATTTACATGAAACTCGAATAACTTTTTATTATCTATTAAGGATGTCTAATTTAGTCCTTTCTATTCACCTTTTACTTTTGATTTTAAATTAAATGGTTTAATATAGGAATAAAGCTATCGAAAAATTTAGGTTCAAGTTTCGCCATGAAAATAGTCCACGTGTCAAAACACATATGGACTATTGCATCCCTTATAGTCCTAATTTTTCTCGATAAATTTAAGGTTTTGATTCTCAATAAAATACACACAAATCTATTTATTTATTTTCTTTATTTTATAACACATCATAATTTTTGTTTGTTGCACCGCATTAAATTGCACTAAAAGTCCTCACTCATTGTAATATTTATATATCTAACTTTTTTCCGTCAAATTCTTATTTTCAACATTTCATTAATTAGCAAATCTTATCCTTAATGATGATTTCTATCAAAATATTATCTTCCTATTTGGTGTGGATTAAAATTTGATTTTTTAGCAGATTTTGATAAAAATTAATAAAATGTGTAGTTAAAAATTTATGTGGATCTCATAAAATATGTAATTAAAAGTAATTGTTGACTTTGACTTAAATTAAAATTTAATTTTAATTTCAACCAAACAAAGGCTATGTTTACGTGCTTTAAAATGAAAGAAAAAAGTACTTTATTCACTTTTGCATTTATTATTTTATTTTATATATCGTTGGCTCCCCTTTTGAATTTTTTTTGGGTAGATATCGTTATTAGAGATGAGACATGTAAATTAATAAAAAATTGAAAATAAAAATGCATCAAACATATTACTATAAAGAGTAAAGATTGATAATTTTAAGTGCAACTAATAAAAACTGTGACGTATCTTTAACAATTTGAATTGTAAAATTTATCATATCTCTAAAATCTTTAGGTGGGTCGGTTAAATAGTGTATTCCAACAGTTCCCAAGTAAAAATTAGAGATGAATATTGAATAGTGAAAATCTTTAACTCTATGACTAATTGGCCGTTTTCACTTTTGGCCAAGTGAGAAATTTTTACTTTCTTTATTTTAAAACTCTTTAATTTTTATGCTCATTTAAACTGTGTATTCGAACAATAAGTCATTGTTTGATGGTCATTATTTTGAGAAAATTGAGTTTTCAATAGTTATTTTTTTGGAGAATGTGTGATTAAAAAGTAGAGAAAATTTCTGAATTTATGTATAAAATATTTTATTGTATAAATGTGCTTGAAAATGAGTATGATAATTAAAAAAATTTAAAATAATGGTTGTTAGATAGAAGCTAAAATATTTTTCACGTAGACACAAAACTTTTTCTGACATTTTAACCACAAATTCTCCAAAAAAATAATTATCTGAAGCATCATTTTCCCTCAATTCCTCCTCGTAACACAGTTTATTTTCAAGTTTGTCTTAAACTCTGAGTGTTTCCTTTGCAAATGGTCTCTGCAAAAATGGAAAGATGCTGTGTGGTTCTTCTGTGCATTCTTCGAACACTGATTCTGATGAGTTTTATTGAATTTTGTTTGTGTCTGTGTGGCTGTTATAGACGTTGAAAGAGACGAGACTGCCATCAACCATTACAACTGTGGCACTGAAAACCATGGTGCTTTTCATTTATATTTATATGGGTTGCGGTTCAGAAACAGCAGACGTAAAGGACTGTCTCCACCCCCCCCCCCCCCCCCTCTCTCTCTCTAGATTTCAAAATGTTGGTTAATAATTATGCATTTAATGCTTGGGAGAGACTGCTCACCTCTAATTTCTGACCACCTAAGCCAACAAAGATCTTCAGATAGTCCAAACAGATAATCTATGCACTACGAAGTTTGAGACTAGACCACATATTATATTCATTAAAATACAAAAATGTTTTTTCTTTNCACCTAAGCCAACAAAGATCTTCAGATAGTCCAAACAGATAATCTATGCACTACGAAGTTTGAGACTAGACCACATATTATATTCATTAAAATACAAAAATGTTTTTTCTTTTCCTTCCTAAGAACATCCAAGAATTAAGTTTTTATATAAAAAATATATATTTTACGTAATCAAATATTAGTACGGGATCCTTTTTTATCAAATGCCTAATACGTGTATGAAATTTGAAGTTAAGAACTCTGTGTGCTTTGATATTAACGGACTGCGACGAAAAAACTTGGAGATAAACAACCATAAATAGGATTTTAAATTAATATCAAGAAACCTCATGTTCTTTTAAGAAAAATGAGGGGAAACAAAAGCCTTACATTCACATTATTGTTTTTAAAATAATCAAACACTTAAAAGATCTTGAATACAACCTCTCAGTTAAAGGAAGAAAAACTACATTATCTTAAATACAACAAACTTAATAAGATGATCAATTATCACTTATCAGCATGATCACCTTTCTTGATATCCCTTTCTCTTGAACCAGATGATATGTAACTCAATCCCAGTGAATTTCCGTTGGGAGACAGTGTTTCTGTAACTGTACGTGAAGCTTGAAACTGCTGCTTACAAGCATGGCAAGTAACTTGTAATGTAGTTGAATTGATTTGATTTATAGCATGTTGTTTCAAGGCAAGTGCTTTCTCTAGTTCTGCTCGTGCTTGTTGTCTGATTCTTTTTGCATTGGCAAATTCTTGTTCTGCCAATTCAATCTGTCGCTTGGCCTGTTGTCTTGCATCTTCTGCATAAGCCTTTTCAGCAATGGCCAACCTTAACTGTTCCTCCGCCTGTTCTTTCAGTCGCCTCGATGGTAGCACCGCCGCAGCCATGTTTGGCTTCTCACTACTGCAAATATTTGCATTATCCATTTCGGTTTTTTCACTGATTTCTGATGATCCAATAGAGAGTTGAAGTTGAGTTGACTGATTTTCATCCATTTTGGTTAAGAGCTGGAGCTCTAAATTGGGTGGCCTGGAATTCTTGAAATTTTTACTGGAATCACCTGCAGAAGGTCTCAAGAAATTGTTGTCCACTTTTGGATTTGGTAAAGAGAGTGGTGCAGAAAATATTGGGGTGACATTGGTGTCACTGGAGGGACTGGGACTTGAAGCTGTTCGAGATAAACAAGCTGCAGGCTGTAAATTATTGTGTGATTCTGATCTGAGACGCCCCATGCTGCAAGAATCTTGGTGTTCAATGAAACTCTCCACCCTAAAATTAACCAAGAATTAATATTGGTGACAAATAAATGTAATGATTCTCGATGCACTGGAAAAGTAGAGCAATGAAACATATTAATTAATGACAATAAAGAAATCTCTGACGGTTCTGGATCTAATAAATAGAAATGTACTATTCAATAAAATGAAATTTGCTATGAACACATATTCTCCCTTAAATTGAAAAAAATAATAAATAATAATAAATAAATAAATAACCAGAAACAGCCAGTAAATGCATATTTTTCATGCATGGATAGACTTGAGAGACTATTTTTGTAATCACATCATACTGCTACTTAAAACTATTTCTGGGATACAGTTAAACACTGTTACTAAAGTAATAATAATATTTATCAAATACATACGTACAGACATTCCGGAAAAAAATAAAACGAAAATTGACCCATGAGACTGAATTTTGGGAACTGTGGATAACTATCAACAAATTGTTCCTAAATAAAGTATAACCAGAATCAGTCAAAACCTAGTTTATTATGATATTTTCCTAGCGCATTTCTTGGACTTATTGATTATAATCTGATTTGACAAGTAATATTAATAATTAATTAATGGAAACCAACCTCTGCACTGAGTACAACAAAATCTTGGTTCAATATGGTTGTAGAGGAAATCTTTAGTTTTTAGACCACCAAAAATTTGAATTCAAGTCGTCCTACTCATTTGAAAAACTGTCAACATATAGGTGTTTGATAACATTTGATAATTTAAGCTTAGACATTAGTAGAAGACTAGACGATTAACAAATTTCGAGAAAAAAAGAACCTTGAGAAGACACGGCCACAGTCACAAGAATGTCCTCTAGTTCCACAAGTTTTGAGATGTGCCTTGTAATCAGATTGAACTGCATATCCCTTTGAACATTTCTCACAAACCCACTGTTTATGATTACTGTGTTTTCTTCTGAAATGTTTTTTGATTCCCACGAGATCACCTAAAGCATGGCAAGGATCATGATGCAAACAGCTAGGCTCGGGGCACACGAATACTCTCTTCTTTGCTATTGGTGTCTCCCTTTTTAGCAGTTTCCAAGGTACTTTATGTCTTCTTCTATGCATCTGTAAATTTTGATCTCTTTGGAATCCTTGATTGCAGATCTCACATACATATCGATCTGATTCCAATAGGGTTTTTGGTGAAAGAGATACAACTTCTGCATCTGGATCTAGTTATATAAACAATAAAACAGCTTCGTTAATTGAGTAAAACAGTCAATAAAAGCAATTATAAGTGCTATGAATTCAAGAAATTTTTTATTATATATGAACATACCTGGGGTTCCTGCAGGCCTTCTTTTCCTTTTACTACTGTTTTCATTTTCTGAGGATGTAAATGGCTCGGAAAAAGAAGAGGGATTGTTGCTGCTTAACATGGATAAGTGCTTATGGATAAGCGATAGTATAATTCTATGAAACACGAGGCCTAAAACCCAGAATAAATTCTCTCAACTCCTCAAACTTGAACACCGTAAACAAATGGAGAAATTGGGGTAGATAATAGATGAGGGGACGACAGAATATACAGCTACATCCATGGAGCAAAGAAAAAAAATAATAATAAAAAAGGCTTCTTCTTTCGGTTATATAATCAGCCTTCTTTCAGCTTTTAAGCTTTCAGCTTTTTTATAAGCTTTTTTCTCTCTCTTAACCCCCATCTTCTTGAAGAGATGCAGAGGGGGAGAGAGAGGGGGGGTGGGGTGGGTCTGGTTTCAAGTTGATCCCATCAAGAAGCTATTGGACCGAAGAGAAAAACAAACCCCACATTAGAAACAAAACATATTATTTTCAAGTAAATATACAGTAAATTTGCATGCATAAATACAGGACAACTGCATATATACATAAACGTTGGATTCTAAATTTTGTCATTTTTCAATAATTTTCATACATTGTAAAACTACAGTAATTACAGTATTTTTTTTGTAATTACATATTGGTCCCTGTTTCTACTTCCAGGACATTCTAGGTCCCTACCTATGTACCTAGTTCGACGGGATTACATGTTTGTTCTGTTGACAGATTGTTTACTGTTAGATTGGACATTTATGTTTATCCATACAAAATAATTTTTATTTGCCCTATTTTCTAATTTTATTGAAGCATGATTAAAACTTGTCACGCTTTAGCCGGTTATCCAATTAATCAGTCAATTTCAAGTAACAAGTTTTTTTTTTTTTTTTAACTATTTCTATGTTAGCAGCTTTCGACGTGTAACTATTGATTTGAATTGATTTTCTTAAACTCATTTTTTATCGTACGTTTAATTTTTTTATCAATTTTTCATTCACGCATTGCATCAACTTTTATTAAAAACTTTGTCAAATAATCCTATTCGCCTTTTCCAATCCACGAGAACTCTAAATCAATTCAAGGAGCGGCAACAATTGTGGGGACTAGGATAAAAAGACCGGAAGCGGGGAGGACGAGGAATAAGGAGAAAATTGGTTTCATTTTTCTTTTTATTTTATTCATATATTTATTTATGTTTTGTTTTAGTTAAAGGCGACTGTTTAATTGTCTTGTCGGCCAAAATTCATAATTAGATGCCTGATAAGTGACAATTAACGGACATTTAGGGCCAAGAAAAGTACAAATTATAGATTCAAATGAGAAGAAATATTGAATGATAGCGTTTGTATCCTTTTTTACTGTCTTTTTTATATAATTTCGTAAGAAAATAGTCAATAATTACGCCAACAGAGTATTCTTCTTAAAACGACAACATAATGCATTCATTAACAAACATCTTTTCAAATGAAAAATTGATATATGTGATTGACAATTCACACAATGATTTAACGAATAAGTTTTATTAAGTTGGGACATCAATAAAACAGTGACAAGAACAGGAGTGTTGTCTTTTGCAAGTGGCATTTAGTGGTTGGTTTATTTAAAATGGACCCCTAAATCATCTTAATTATATACTGAAATCGCTAAAAATATCTAACTCTTTTACATTTTTATTTTATTTAAAAATAAGGGGTTCGATTCTTTTTATATAGAAAAATTAAGAGCGACCATATCGACACTGTAATTTCTTATAAGTGCACCACATTTTAATCATGTTCTTAATATTTACTCATTGGCATAGTTATGATAACTTGTTTCAAGAGATAAAGGCACAAAGTTTAGGGTTAGGAAAACAAACTAATATATGATGGAGGAAGATTGATCTTTGATTAAAAGTGTGTAGAACTCAATGCCAATTTGTTTATTATAAGTATCAATGGTTCGTCTACCACAGTTGTTGTCAGTAGAATTTTTAGCGTTAGAGCAATTATTATATAAGCCAAAAAAAAAAATGACAAAATATTTGATTGAATAGTTGATAAAAATTATAAATTTCATGAAATATATTGTTAAAAAGTTGATAAAAGCTGTGAGTTTTGTTGAAGGTCACCCAAATTCCATCGTGGATTGGATGAAAGGGGTGTTGAAGAGGTGAAAATATGGTTAAGTGTAAGTTGGGATAGTCGACAAGGATTGGACGCTTGGGCGTCCAAACGGAGCGCCGATATGCTAAGAAAAAGAGAATATTGGATTCTGGACCTATGACTCAGCGTCTGGACGTCATTGGAGGCTTCATCAATATTGCTTGCTTTTCATCTATTTGGCGCCCGAGCGGCGTTGCGGCACTCGCTTCACGCGAGGTTGCCGCTCAAGCGACCTATTTATTTGAGAAAATATTGTTTGCTTCTTTTTACGTGATTTTTTATCCTCTATCCATCTAAATCTATTTCTTTGGGTCCTACATATGTTTCACCAAATTATTGATTTCATACAGTATAGAAAACATATTGAAAGCAATATTCATTGTAGTTCTCCTCATATAGTGATTTTTTCTTTCTACTTGTGATTTTTTTCCATCTTGAATTTTCATATAAATTTTAGTGTTCTCGTGTTAGCGCCCCCTATTTTTTTTTTATTGCCACCTTGTTTTCATTTTAATTAGAACAAGTTTCATGAAATATATGATTGAAAATTAGTTTGAAAAAAATAAATTTAAAGAAATGGGGACCAAACACGGACTAAAGAATCTAAGGGAATTAAAAGTTAGGTCCGATACCCGAAATGAGTCCTCCTGTCTGGTGGCTGCCGGTCCAGCATGGGGGTTGGGTCCTTTGATTCCTCCTCCATGCCATGATATCACCTCCTCACCATACATAAATTTAAAGTTCTCTTGGGTCCTATTTTTTAAAATTTATTTATTTTTAATTCATTTTAAATCACACATTTAATTGAATTCACAATTTTAATCAATATTTTAGTCACATATTTCATCAACTTTTATCGAAATATTCTAAAATCTAATTTTTAGTAAAATCAAAGGGGCTAAATGTGTGTGGATGAATTATTTTAAAAGATAAGTCTGAAGAAAATCTCATTCATCAACAATTTCAAGTGTCATGCATAGTATATACATTATACATACACACATATGTAGAGAGAGAAAGAGAGATGTCTGGTGATTATATATGAGTAGATATGGTGGGGGTGGATGATTGCTAAAGACATTCGCTCCTGCTGCTGCATGTGTGTGAGAATCCAACTCCCATCATGTCACCATTCTTTCTACATAATTAATTATTTTTTAAATACCTTCTGCCTTTTTTTCCCTTCTCATTATTTACCTCTCACTCTCTCGTACTAACTCTATCGAGGTATCATGAAATATAGCCCTTGTTTGGTTTGGATTAAAATCTCAAATTAAAGTTCACAATTAATTTTAA
>CAIGRN010065240.1:0-32158 GCA_903798345.1 Fraxinus anomala
CCAGTAATAATTGTTAACGATCGAGTATTCGAGTTGCTCTAAATTTTCGAGTAGATCTAACAATGAATTGAGAAAATGGGAAGAATGATTTGAAATTTATTGTAATTATGACATTTTTTTTATTTTTTGTAATAAGCTACAATTCAGAGCAAACTTCAGAAATGTCCATCGAGAGTGCATGTTTGATTCCCATTAATTGAAAAAAAATGAATTTTAAATAGTATTTTTAGAAGAATCTGTAGTTAAAAAGTAGAATTTTTTTTAAAGAACGTGTAAAATATTTTATTGTTGAAATATTTGGTTGAAAATGATTTGTAACAAACCATAAGATAAATCACGAGGAATAAAACAGGCCCCGACTAATATAAAGACATCCTCTGTCATTTCAGAATTACACAAAGTATTACTATTTCTGTAATATGCTACAAAAATGAAGTTTGATGACTTTTTTGAATGGATTTAATAAATTAAGGATCTCTGGTGAAACTTTCCCTTCAAGGAATTTAGTCCCTGTATTTTCTGATGTAGACAATTCAAATCCATGCACGTGACATGACTTTCCAAACCGGGTAAAACTGCATTTTTTTTACTTGACAACCTTTTAAATGCGTTTAGTCTTGTCATTCAGACATAAATTGTCCATTTCTACCTCTTGGTCTCCGATGTGTTTCGAAAATTATTGAAAATGTTTTTCAATTTTTTGATTTTTATTAGAATTCAGAATCGCTTAAGAAACTCTACGAAAACTTGTTAGAATTTTTACTTCTTTGCGAGCTTTGTGGATTTAGGATTAAGCGTTTATAAACAGTTTAAATGCATGAGTCTATGTCCTAATGTAGATACATTCATTTTATCATCCCTTCTATGATTTGTAGATTCCAATAACTTAAATCCACAAGTTTGTTGTCGCTATGCAATGACCAGACCCGACCCGCTCTCTACTTTCCTATTTTACTCTTTTGAACACGGCTCTCGTTTAGGGTTGGACATAATCTGATTCGATTCGATTCTGAAGGGAACCGAATCGAACCAAAATTTTCGAGTATTTAGTAAGTGGACCCGTCGGGTTCAAATTTAATTATGGAACTTTCGGGTTCGGTTCCATTCGGTTCACGAGTTTCGTACAATAATTAATTTTTTTTATATTTACAATAACGCTACATTAGTTCGACTATGACATGTTCAATATTAACTCTTAAAAAATAATATAGTCCAATTTGATGATATCTTTTGCGCATCTCTTTGTTGAATTCTCCATAAATCTAACTGTTAAAATCTCAAGAAGAGAAATATAGTCAGTTCATAATAATAGAATGGTAGAAACGACACTACGGTAGAATAAAAGATTTAGGTAAAATTTAGGTCAATTTGATTAAGTTGGACGGCTAAAAATTAGAAATAGTAAAATCATAATTTACGTTTGAGATAAAATAATTAGTTAACAAATACATATAGAAAAAAATGAAATAATTTGAAGTATTTAAAAAAATAAATTAAATTAGAGATATTCAGTTCTTATTCGATTCTTTGGTTCTTGGTCTAGAATCGAGAATCGAATCAAACCCGTCAATTCTCGATTCAAATATACATTCGGGTATCTAACTTAAGAATAACCGTCCGATTCGATTCAGTTCGGTTCGAGAATTTTATCCAGCCTTACTCTCGTTGATGTTGATTTTATATTCTCCATATGTATGGATCGTAACAAATAATATAATGGGCCGATGAATTTGAATGGTCGTTCTTATGAGTACTATTATTTAATAATCATGCTACATGTACATTGTCCTTTACATTGTGCCAAATGGAAACACATTATAAGCCACTTTTAAATTGAAAACATTTTTTTTAGTAATCAAGGCTTGCCAACAATGATGATGACATGTACAAATATGATGTACACATAACAATATCCATTATTTAATTTTTATTTCCTATTTAACGGAAAACAAGTAATTTATTTCGATTCGATTTGTTTAACTAACCATATCAAGTCGATCTTAAATCCTTGTTTGAGTCTCATTTTAGGGGAAAAAATGTATTTTTCAATAGTGATTTTTTTAAAAATGTGTGGTTAAAAAGTATGTTTTTTTTTTTAAATTTATGTGTAAAACTATTTTATTTGGGAATGTATGAGAAAAAAATGAGTTTTGAAAAAATAAGAGATTTTTCTCTTCGTGTTTCAATTTTTTGTTTTGAGTTTTGAATTCATTTTGGGTTTTGTGTTTTGAGTGTTCATTTTGAAATTGTTGAAAATGTGTTCTTTTTGTCATTTTAAAAAATTATTTCCAAAAATAAAAATTGGAAAACTCGTTCTCTTCTTCCCCTCTCTCCCTCGCAAGGCTATCGACATCGAAGATCACGACGGAGCTGTCATGACGAGCAGCGAACGGCACTCCCTACAATCGCTGACTTCTTCGTGTCTTTTTTTTTTTTTTGTATTTTTATACAATGGTTGGTTTGGGTGCGGTGGTGGTGTGAGGTGATTGGATGCGGCGTCGTTGGCTTCTTCTGATGTTGTAGTTGTGGTTGTGGAGGTGGTTTTGGATCGCGACATTGTCGGCTTCTTCTGATGTTTTTCTTCAGTTATGGTTGGTCGCGACGTCGTCGGCTTCTTCTGGTGTTGTGGCTGTGACGGTGATTTTGGGTCGCGATGTCATCGGCGGTGGTGTAGGCGACGATGGTGGTAGTTTTTGTTGGTGGCGTAACTGAAAATAGTCAACACGTATTTTGAAAATTTTGGTTTGAATTTGACTAAAACATCAAAAATGATATTTTTTACGTTTTCGATCTTTTTTATAAATTTTAAACCCGTTTTAAAAAATTTATTTTTGTTTCACTATTTTGAAAATAGAATGAAAGTGACAAAGGAAAGTGCCCCTAAATTTTTCAAAAAATAGTAACACGAAATAACAAGTGGCCGCGATCATGACAGCTGGTCTCAACATTTATCCTATCTCTCTAGAGCTATGAAGGAATCTCAAGACCGTCAGATTAAGATTTGTTGTCAGAGGAATAAGCTTCAGATTGCAAATCATTTTCAGCGACAGCATTAATTAATATTAGGGATTAGATTGGACTTGTTAGAAATGACATTACACTGACAAATACAATTCAAACACCCTTTTGCCCCTGCTTCCTTCTTGTAGATTTTTTTGTAATTTTTTTAGAATAAATTTCATGAATTTTTTTTTTATGAATATATAATTAAAAAGTAGATAAAAGCTGGTGGTTCACCTGTAAAATAATTCATTGGGAGTACAATTGATTGTAAGTCGTGCATATTTTTTGAAAAAGAATATATTTTTACTGTTTATGTGATGGAGAATATATGATTGAAAAAAAAAGAAAAATTATTGACGTGATGAAAAATATTATTTTATTAAAAAATTTGTTGTTAAAAATAAATAAAAAAATAAGAATGAAAAAAAAATGTGGCTCAAACAGAGCCTAAATGAATTTGACTAAAAAATAAATTTAAAGAATTTAACTAAAGGTCTTGAATTCTTAAAACAATTTGAATAGTTGTACCGCAACTTATTAGTCGAATAGCAAATTAGTCCTCGACTATTTATTATAAATTGGAAAATCAATTTTTTTATAAAAATGGATTTCGAACAAAATTTTTAGTGAATTCACAACTTTTTAATTATATATTTCATCAATTTTTATTAAAATAAAAAAAAATTAATAGTGAGAATATGCTTCTCTTTTCAAGACTCCAAAGTCCAATCCTAATTGGATTTCATAAAGTTAGACACGTAGGCTGAGGTGAATAACTTTATGAAAGTTTAATAATTTCTATCATTAAAAGCTAAGTGCCTAACTAAACAAAAATATGATGATCGATTTACTTTATTTTAGTCACTCGTGCGCTTTTGCGTGACATCTGTAGTCCCTTTACGGCGTCATTTCTTAAAATAAAATTTTATAGTCGTATATTTCATTAATTTTTATAGAAATTTAATAAAAAATTATTTTTTATCAAAATCAAACGGGGCTAAATCTTAACGAGTATACTTAAAAATAATACAAAAATCGTATCTCAGTTGGAATTTCAACAACGTAGGACATAGGTTTCAACTACTAAGATTAAATTAGAAATTGATTTAGACAATTAGACTCTTTTCAAAAGGCCAGACCTGTATTTTCAACTACTTGACTAAATTAGAACTTGATTAGCGACTTTTTTGAAAGGTAAGACTCAAAGAAGTTTCAAGGATGAACGGTTACTAATTCAACTACCATAAACCGACTTTTACGACGAGGGTCTTGGGCTCTTGAGCCCGTGTTTAAAGTGGAGAAAAATCAAATTTTTAGTATATTTTGATAAAAAAGAATAAAAAAGTATGGACCTTGTATGATACGAGGTTAAAATAAATTATTGAATTTAACTTACATTTATATCAATTTTTTTTTTTTTAACTATACTAATAGGGGCTAAGTCATTCAAAGTAATTTATCGTGTTTACAGAAAATAAATTCGATGTGATTTGTTATGTTGCTAGAGGCGTTTCTCTATACGTAATAATATTCGACTCTATTCAAATTATCAATTTGGAAAA
Organism: Fraxinus anomala; assembly: GCA_903798345.1. Classification (NCBI taxonomy): domain Eukaryota; kingdom Viridiplantae; phylum Streptophyta; class Magnoliopsida; order Lamiales; family Oleaceae; genus Fraxinus; species Fraxinus anomala. Next base: position 4,566 of record CAIGRN010065240.1, read on the forward strand.
TTGAAAAGTACTATATAAATTATAAAGTTTTTGAAAGTGTTGGAATTTACAATCTTACCTTGAAGCTTTAGAATTGAAGTCAAGGGAAGCCAAGTGCAAGTCTCGTTCCTAATAATAGCTGCAAATATTTGATTGGTTAAGTTAGTTAGAAGACAGCTGTAATATTCTTTGTATTCCCTTGCACGTGTATATATATATATATATATACTCACTCTGTACAAATCAATCAAATTAAGAAATCATATTTTTCTCAATTCAGTTTTTTTCTTCTCCTTTCTCCGATAGAGATATTTTACAGAAAGCATGGTATAATTCAGGTGATGAGATATTAAAAAAAATAACAGTTTAATTTATTTTTATTTTATGAATAGTCTAACTCATCAATAACTCGTTTATACGACATTAACGAGGACAAATATATTGGGGATATTATACCGATAATGTGCATATTATATTCACAAAAACATACCGTTTATATGCGTGAAATCAAAACATAATTCGACTTAACAAAACAGTTGATAAGACAACTTCATGATTTACCGAATCCAAATACATGAATATAGACACGTCACTTCTCATTTTTTGAATGAAAGTATGTCATTGAACCTTGCAATATAAACAAGATTAGTCAATTTTTGAAATCAAAATAAATGAAATCAGAAATGGAAAGATAAGAAAAGTAGAAATACTAGTGATGCGATTGACCTAAGGCAAGTGTTGAACACTTTTTTCCTTAAGATGGATTTGCCCCGCATCGGTGCTAACAAATTTTCGGTAACCATCTCCCAAAATAGAACGACCACGTCAAACCATAAAAGCACTCCAAATGGCTTAAACTAACGAACTCGAACAGAATTCTCTTTTTATCGAACTTATGATTTTATACAAAGAAATCACTTTTTATGAAGTGTTTTATACAACATAACATATAAAGAATGATAATGGAATGATAAATACACGTTCAAGAGGTCTTATATATAGAGGATGATGGGTTGTGAATGACATGTTGCGCCCCCAAACTCAGCAAATATTGTTAAATGTCGCACTATTCACTGTCGCTAGCATGTTGCCAACACGTTGCTCGAACGAAAATAACAGACTCTGTTGCTAGTTTGTCGCTAGCCTATCACTCGAGCTACAGTCCAGCATCAGTCTAGCAACACATTTAGATAAATTTCCGACAGTTTCCTCTATTTTCTTCTCAATTTTGGACCGTAATTTTTCATTCATCCGAAATTGATTTTGAGATTCCAAATATACAACGACGATCTACTCGACAAATATAACAAGTTGGTCTATTTACTTTTGTAATTTGACCATCGGATCAAGTCCAAATATTTGACCAAAGTTGACACGAAAATTACTTTTCCAAATTTTTGTTTTTGATACTTAATCAAAATTTCAATTTTCTAAATCAATTTCCAACAAAATATTATCTTAAAAAGATCGATATACTAATTGATATCCTAAAAGTTGAATTAGGTCAATTAATCTACTGAAAATTGAGGCAGTAGATGAAGGATTTATATTTAAAATTGTGTGATAGCACGGTGGTGGAAGCCAAGTCTTTCATAGTAGTCTCTCTACTGCCTTTGTTATTAAAATTTTGCATCGAAGGATTTATATTAAGCACATGTTTGGGGCACATTATTTTTTTTATTATCATTTTTCTATTTATTTTTAACCACACATTTTTCAATAAAATAATATTTTCTATCGTATCAATAACTTTTCCTTCTTTTTCAATCATATATTTTCCATCACATTAAAAAAAATGCATTATTGGACTTAAAATGTGCACCAAAATGGCCTAAGAACCAATTCATTGAACTGGTTCGATTTCTTCCGAAATCCATCCAGGTTAGACGGGTTTTGATTGGTTTTAATAGGTGTTGATCGGTTCGAACGATACCCAATTCATTAATGTGATTGGAAATGAACAAGTGGCCAGTTCGTTGATTTACTGGTCTGATTGATCGGTTCACTCTTTGCTTAATATTTGTAATTCGGTAAATATATTCTTCTTAAAAGCTAGGACAAGAAGCTTTTATTATGAGAAAGAATACAATCAATTCATTGTAAATCGATTAGCATGAATAAGAATCAACACAAATTTATGTTCCACTACATTTCTTAAACAGGTAATAAACTTACAAGAGCTGCAACCAACATCATTAAATAAAGATACGATATACTGTAATATGTATAAATATTTCATTATCTGAAAAGTCAAAAGTTGATTTTGATACTAAGAAGCCGATCTTGAATATGTTTATATAATTTTTTAAAAATATTTTATCTGACAAAAATAATTTTTAGAGGAGGTTGAATTAAAGTGACTTATCAAAAAGTTCATTTTCGAAAAGCATAAGTTTTGCCAAACAGTCCATAATCTTTATTTATTATTATTTTCCTTATAAATGCTGCTAGTGAGCTAATCCCCAAGTATGAATAGGAGCATTTTATTTGACTTTTACCCATAGTCCCCACCAATTTTGCTTCCTTAGCATTCAATCCTTACACACACACACACACACACACACACACACTCTCTCTCTCTCTCTCTCTCTCTCTCTCTCTCTCAAAATGTTCAATTTCTGTAGCAATATTCATCAGTAATCAATCAGAAAAACCAGATGGGCAAAGCATCCAAATGGTTCCGTGGTCTTCTTCGCTTCAAGAAACCAGATTCTAACACAGACCCGGCTCAGAAACCCTTGAAGAAGAAATGGAGTTTCGTCAAATCCCACAAAGAAAAATCCTCAGACGGGGCAGTTTTAACGAGCGAAAATGACAGTGAAGCCAGTAAACACGCGATCGCGGTGGCCGCAGCCACCGCTGCCGTAGCTGAGGCCGCTGTTGCGGCGGCTCAGGCAGCTGCTGCAGTCGTCAAGCTCACAAGCAGCGGGAGAAGTGCTACTGTTAGTGGTGGCACAAGTTATGGGAATCGAGAAAAACGGGCTGCCGTTAAGATTCAATCCCATTTCCGTGCTTATCTGGTTAGTTTCCTGTCGATGCATAATAGATTGTACTTCATTGTTATAACGAGTGTTTGGATAACGTACAGTACCAAACTACTGCGAGTTGACCGAGTTAGACGGGTGCTGAGTCAAATGGCGCCGAGCCAAACCCGCCGACCCGTCATCTTCTTTGTCTGTTGCAGAAGTTTTGGGAACTGTATTAATTTCAGTCGTGTTTGTTCTCGTCTTTTCACTACCACATGAGTTGTTCTTTCGTATCGATTTGTGTTGTCGGCCTTGTTTACAGAGTTGTACGTTGCCCATCTATGTTTGTACACATATAGATACATAAATATACATATACTTTTTGTGGTCCATTATTATATTAAGATAAAAATTGCTAAAATAAGGTGTCAACAGCTAGGTTGAAAATGAAGATTTTTTGGTTGAGGTGGAGTATTCAATTATCTGTGTAATGATACTTTTAAAATGAGTACTTTTCATTAGAATTTAATGTAGTTGTTGATGGCTTTGTCCATATTGGTAGACAGGGCAGTTTGTGGGTACGTGGATCCAAATTTTTTAATAATTTTTTAATAATTTCCAATGTGTATGGTAATGTTCACGATGATACAACTTTCAGCTGTTCACATTTGGTAAAGAGTAAGCTTTCTTTTTCATTTCTGTCCAGTACTAAGGGCCAGTTTGGCAAGACCTACTAAGAAGCTGCCTTTGAACCAGTTTGGATAGTTTTCTGAGGGTGATTCTAAAATTTAAGAGTTTATATGTACACGCCACTAGAAAAAGCAAGTCAAAGGTTGTTGGTTACTTTTCTTCACTGGAGAAAAGTAAGTTTTCAATCTCCAATGCTTTAGATTTTTTATCTGAGGTTGTTGGTTACTTTTCTTCACTTTATAGGACGGTTGGTAAGTTGTCCTTGGTTTCTTGAGTGTCGGACTTTTATGGTATGAGACTTCAAAAGACAAAACTCAAACTCTTTCTTTGGGGCGCCAATCACTTTTGAAAATTTTCATGGGCGTGTGTACTGCTGTCCCATGGGCCCGTTTTGTACGTATGTTCTTTTTAATCTAGTTTAACGTCAATTAAGTACTACATTAATCTTGACTTAAGTGTGGAACAACCTCAAAGTTCGCTGATACACATTTATCTTGAGTTAGATTGTGTTTGACTAAGTTTAATAAAAAGTAAAAGATGTTTAGCTTGTTATTTCCAAACATGTTTTGATAATTAACTTTTTTCTAATGCGTGCTCATGTTCTGGAGTTATTTTCTGTGGTAATTTGTAGTCGAGGAGGGCTTTGCGAGCATTGAAAGCTCTAGTCAAGCTTCAAGCACTGGTGAGAGGTCACCTTGTGAGGAAGCAGACGGCAGATATTTTACGACGAATGCATGCTTTGTTACGAGCTCAATCAAGAGCAAGGGCTGGACGGGCTCTGATCTCTGAATATCCACATTTAAGCTTGAAGTCCTCTCACTTCAATTATCGAGTAAGCAAAATTCTCGTCTACCATACGACTTGTTGAATTTGAAGTAATTGCTGCAATGTAAGACAAGTAGAAGACTTTAAGCCGCATAGTTAGGCTTTAAAAAGTATTGTTCTACACCATTAAATTGTAAATTACATGCTTACTTTTATGGGACAAAAGCTGCAAGTTTTTGTGCAGAAAAGTGGAGATACTTGCCATGTAGTATTTCCATGTATCTGTAATTTTGACTGCATCTCATGTAAGTCCTTTTTTTTTACTGCTCATAGACTATTTGAATGCTAACTTAAACTGGTTTTTAGATTTGGTGTTACATCTGCTGGTCTGATCTAGATATGCATGCTACTGAATTCTCGACTCAGTAAGAAATAGGCTTTAATTGGTTGGTTTGTGCTGGTGATCAAAATCTATTTTGAACTTGTAGGGACCTGCAACTCCTGAGAAACTTGAGCATGTTAATCGGACGAGGAGCATGAAGCATGAACAGTTAGTGATGCTCAAGGTATGTTCTTAATCTCTCTCTCTTACTGGGATTGTGGTTGACCTGTATGTACCATATGCCTCACCGTCCATTTTGGAAACGATTGCAGAGAAATGGTTCAAAATCTAATCCCAAGGTCATCAATGATTCAGACAAAGCACCCATGGGTTGCAATTGGATGGACAACAAAATGCTGGAAAGATCGTGGGAACATGGGTCTTCTACAAGATCTGTCCCCACAGATGATGAAAGAGGTGATAAGATTCTTGAAGTTGATACTGGGAAGCCACAATTAATGTCCAAAAATAGAACCCTCCCTCACTCGTCCCATCTTAGCACGGGCTTGGACCAGAACAGTCGCAGCTTTTCTGTATCAAAGGACTCCATATCCCGTCAAACAGTTTTAAGTCCATCTTCGGAAGAAGTTCAATCTTTGAGTCCTTTGAAGTTTGCACAAGATGTCGATGAAACCACTTTCATCACTGCTGACAACAGCCCACAATTTTACTCGGCATCATCCATGGGAGGTAGCTCCAAGAGAGGACCGTTTACCCCTACTAAGAGTGATGGTTCAAGAAGCTGTTTGAGTGGATACTCTGACCACCCAAACTACATGTCTTACACTGAATCATCTAAAGCTAAGGCAAGATCTTTCAGTGCCCCAAAACAAAGGCCACAATATGAGAGATCGGGCTCAACCAAGAGGTACTCTGTTCATGGATACAGTGAGTCAAGACCTAACATGCAGAAGGGTTCAGCATTACATTCCAACTTCACCAACAAAGATTATCCAGGATCAGGTCGCTTAGACAGACTAGGAATGCCAATCAGAGGAGACGCTGTTGGGTTCAGCGGTGGTCACTGGTACAGATACTAGAATTTAACTAGATTCAAGTCTTGTGCTTTTCTTATTGACTTTTGTTATCAACTGATCATGCTAACAAACTTATCTAGTTAGTTGTAGATTGCAAGTTCGCCGGAATGTTAAGAATTATGCACGCATGAATTTGGAAATGTAATTGCAAAGAAATGGCTCTACACGAGCCGGGTTTTGGTTGAATTTCATGAATATATAATATTTTCGTGAAGTAATTTTATATAGTCGAATCAAATTTATCTTTTTCCAGTATTCTTTGAAATAATAAATGCGGGCATGTGGGTCCGGTCCGGCTACGCTGCCTCAATGTCTAACACATTTATAGTCCCATTATTCAATGGTGCCGTTTATTAGCAGCCATGGGGATGTTGATAGGACATTAAGATGTGCAAATATTGGCTCCTATTAAAATCACTTTCCTAGAGTTTGTGAGCCGTACATGCTTGCCGTCTGGGTTGGTCAGGTCATTTGTTGCAATGGTTCTGAAATTTGAATTTGTGAAAATGAAAGGGCTACAATTATTTCATCGGCCAACACAAGATTAAATCAAACTATAAATGCAAAATCCATCGAGTGACATTTGTCGCCAATTGATCATTTTAGGATCAATAGACTTCAAAAATTCACGATTTAGAGACCATTTAGAGCATGCTTGGCAAAGATGTGTCACGTGTGGAAGTTAATGTAACTTTCTATTGTAAGACAAATATAAGTTTGAATTGATCATCCTAGAATCGATCGACTTCAAAAATTCACAATCGATAGACCATTTAATCCCGGCCTAGCAACCACTCAATCATTCTCTATAGAAGCTATTCCATAAAAAAATGTCTAAATTATAATACACAAGCCTAAGGCCACGGACGCCACTACCCGACGTATCAATCACATGATAGAGAACTTCGAAAATTCACTTGCTTCTACCTTAATAATAATTCTTGATATCTTAAAAGCCTTTGAACTTGCAACAATGCTACGTGTACAGATAGATTTGCCAGATGTGTTTACAGAATGCCAGATGACAATATTTAATTGGAGTTTGGACAAAAATCAAATTTAAAATAGTTAATAAGGTCCATCATCTCATCACCTGTAAATTATCATGTACAATTCATCTGTACAAACAACTGTATTATTGAACTTAATACAAAAGGATACATCTCATAATGAATCACTGACAAGAAATCTTGACATACATGAACTTTTATCAATGCTCAATGCCAAAGGACACATGAATTGAGAAGTTACTCCGTTTCTGCTTCATGTTATTGATTGTAACATTAATAGAGTGGTTGGTGTAGGCCAAACCGCCAAAGTGTTCAATAATCTAAAAACAAAAGTAAATTAAATTAATAAATATAAGATTGTTCAGATCTCATAAGTGATTTTTGTCAATTAATGGCCCACATTTTGCATTTTTTTTTTTGGAAATTGACCAAAGCCCTTAAATAGAGGCAACGATTGGGACATATAACCATGGAAAATCGACAACTTAATTCCTTTCTTATCTCTCATGGAGTACTATACTTTCTAACACTTTCCGCGTTGTTCTGGATTTGAATCGAATGAATATGATTGAGAAACATTAATCAAAGTACGACTCTAGAATTGTTTCCTTGTCTACGAGAGAAGAAATATATAGCTAAAATTAATATTTGACTTTGGAAAATAAATTATAAGTTACTTTTACTATTTCCTAAGCATAGGCATAGTCTTTTTGTTAGGACAATCACAAGCCTATCTACCTTTATCCAAATCAAAACAAGAAGATCTAAGAAGAGTGTACAAGAAGTTTGACACTCCATTGTGTGTTAAAATCTAAGCCATTAGTTGTTTAAAGTATTTTTAAAATTAATGTATAAAAAGCTGTCACCTCATAACAGTGTCAAATTTGATGTACATGTAGCAAGATTGAAACAAGAAACCAGAAAAATAAAGAAGGAAACACACACACACACACGCAAATGGAAAAAAGCCCAATGGTACAGTCCACTGATTATTAAGAAAACCACCAATCAGTTTCCTTAATTAATTTTTAAGCAAATTGTGCTTTGACTTTATTTTACTCGAGGGACGAAGGCAAGAATGGTGGGTAAACAAACACGAATAATACAGCAATAGATTGCAACGCTGCTACCATAACTTGATGTCAACTAAGAAATCGAACGGCCAAGAGGAGGCCGTTCATCTATCTGACATCAGTGATGTTTAATACCAGTCTAAGTAATAATGGTTATATTTAGACTTATTAGTGAATTAAAGATGCATTTCAATTCATTGAAAAAATTTAGATAGAATTCAATATCACCTAGACTTGTGCTGAATAGTAGTACTCTAGCGCGTCATTAACCTCGTTTTGTGATTACTCCTTTCGACAACGCCATTTATTATTGACGCAAAAAATTATTGGAATCTTTGGGCTCGAAGTACAAGTGTTTAACTTAATAGTGGTTACGGTATCAATATCATAGAGAGTTTTGTGGTGCAAATGTCGCGAGGCCTCAAAGGTGAAGCATCGCTCTCTTGATAGGAGGGCCAAGAGACTTTAAGGGCTTGTTGGATGCCAAGTGGTCTAGCAAGATTGCCATAATCAACGTGATTGGTCTATACTAATGGTGTGTTAATGGATTGTCGCGATACGAAACCATGGTACTCTAATTGCACTTATAACAAGCTTGGGAGACATATTGTTGAACCTTGGGAACCGCACAAACAATTCATATAAGTAGACTCGAAAATTAATGAAAGGTTTTGTAGCAAGCTTGAACATAAATTTCGATTCAAGATTCTTACTTGAAAATGATGAATTTTCAAGATCTTCATGGTTAAATTACACTGTAGTTCCACGTCTCAAAATTTGCATTTTGTTGCATTCCTATAATTCCAATCTCGATCACAATAATGAGAGGAGATCATTATCCACAATTTAAGTGCCAAGATTTGTGAGTTATCATGCCAAAAATATGATTCCAGGATTGTTGGGTATTTTAGTGATGCCCAAATAACCCCTAGACAATGATGAAAAATCGTGGCCCGTTTAACTTCATAGGCTATAAGCCCGAGATTGAAGAATATTAAGATTCACATCACAAACGATGTAGCCCACATCTTGTTGGGTATTTAGAGGAAATCGGCCTATTGGACTAGATGCTCAATACCCAATTTATTGGAGATAAAGTGATAAGGGTTTATCTCTTCCTTCTTTCAAAATTGTAAAACTCATTATCTTTTGGTAACTATTTTTCAATTCTTGTAATATCTATCTTTGAGAGAAAATCCTGGGAAATTTGTTGAACTCTCTGCCTATAAATTGAAGCCTCTCGGTTTCAATTTTAAACACCAAAAATCACTGCTTTGTGCTTAAGAAGAAGCAAAACAAACGGTTCTCTGCTTAGTGCTAAAACCTTCCTGCTTTGTGCAAATCTTCAAAATCAGCTTCTGTCTTTCGTTCCTTGGTGTGCCCTTTTGCGTTTCTCCAAAGTTTGGTGTTGTCTTTTTGGTGTTGGATTAACTTTCTGAGCCTAAGAAAAACAGGAATTTATCGTTCTTTTTTTTATTCTTCAAATTTAGTTTTCTAGTTTGATTTCCTTTATTTGTTAATTCCATAACTTCCATGATTGATTTGTTCAATTGTAGGTGGGATTAGAATCACAAGGACCTTTTCAAATTTGATGTATATTTTCACACGAATTTTTCCTTTTTCTTGCCATCTTTTCTTTCATATAATTTACCTTAATGAACTCTATTGAAGAGCACACGAAGACAGAAAAGGTGATTCGTAGTATGGGTGCCAAGTACAATTATTGGAAGGATCATCGATCGGTTGGCCATGATATTGAATTAATTCCATCAACTTCGCTTCCGTGTTATAGAGAGATTTTTTTTCCCTATCTTGAAATGCACGATAAGTGGGTTCTCCGGGCTCAAGGCTATCATAGACATGAAGCAATGTATTTTAACATTATGCACAAGACTCCACTCTTTTCTAGGTATGGTGCAAGAGCGTTTATAGCCACTTCGACTCTTTGGAAGCATCCAAATTTGCATGCCTCGGTGAGTGATCTTTCCATACCACAATATGTCATCACTTGACCTTGATAGAACATGACCACTAAAAATAACCTCAGAAGATGGTTCTTCAATCAATTGGAGTTCTCTCTGTCCCCTCCAATGTCACGATTTGGATCATATACCGCGATATATAATGGCGACACGACCCAATGGAAAACACCACGAAGCACATAATGAACACTAAACGGTACAAAATGAAATTTATCTATCGCGATAATTGTTGATATGACCCATATTCCCGTCTTCGATGAGTAAGTGTCAATCATCAATTTGTTATCTAATACATTCATAGAAGTAACACCAAACCGCACAACTTTGTAATTTGCAACAAGTTGGGTTGTACTTTCTTCTCTGACCAATCCACTAGATATTTCAAGAAAATCTTTGTGAGGTGATGGAATGGACACCCACTTTTTAGTTAAAGGGTTCATTACATTGTAACTAGTCGAGTCGTCACCACAACGAATGAGGCCATTAGACGAGCAAACGAAGTGGCCAAGTTCTCTTGGGATGTAATAGCTTTCGTTACTCGAAAGGGATAGGATTTTGGTTTCGGGACCTCGAAGGCGGAGACGATTTCAAGGTAAGTTCGCGGATTGCATGAAGCCCAACAAACGATTAAGCACAAAGAAACGAAGGATTGTTTATTATTTGGTTCCATCTCTTCGATACACACATGAATTTGAACATACATTTTGGTGGTAATCGAATTAATATTTCGATCAAGACATCGTTGGATACATCCATGAAAACTAAAGCTAAAATTATGTATGTAAATACAAAAACTTTTTGAGGTTTTATTTTCTGATTATGTAGGTGAATATTAAGGCGGTCAAATACATAAATTGACAATATATTTTTCTTTTAAATGCCAATTAAATACCCAAATCCAATCTATAATGACAAAAATGGTTAATGGTACATAATGTGTTATATTACACTCCATCTGTCTCATTTATATAGGCTTGTTTTGTTTTTCAAACGGATTAAAAAATCTTATTTAATGTTATTGGAAAAGCAATTTTTGTTAAAAACTTTCCTAATTTACCCTCATTTAATTATCAATAACTAGTAGTAAATTATAATTGGAAGTAGTGAAAAAATAAGAGTATATTAGTAAAAGAACAAAACAAAACATTCTTAATAAAGAAATAAGACTATATAATTGAGACAAGAAAATAAGGAAAGTAAATCTATATAAATGGGACGGATGGAGTAATAATTGCGTCACATGCTTATTATGGCATGTCATTGAAAATAAAAATTAAAAAGTAACAAAAAACTGATAATTTAAAAGTGAAAACTCGAAAAAGTTTAGTATGCATAAGTCCTCCCAATATACATAAGAAGCATATTAATGGCTTTTATATATGAACAAGCAAAATGTCTGTGAAAGATTAAAGGAAAAAATCAGATACAAAATGAAGACCCAAAAAATGGTATAGAGAATTCCAATCAATTATTACAGCTCCATCTTGATGTAGGCACACAGCTTAGATAATGGCACCAGCTACAGTGTTTGTTTGCATTTTGTCCTTTAAACAGCATAACCAATCCTATTGTGAACCTGCAAAATGGTGGGGAGTCAGTTTTCGAGTATTCTTGAGCATTATGTAGAAAATCCAATGACACTGACATTTGTTTTGATCATATAATCTGCAAAATATTTATGAAAATAAAGCTTACCCAAGAATCAATAAAACTGCAGCAACCACCAAGAAAGCGTATTGGTAAACTGTATACTTAGACTTGAGGCGAGTATCGGCAGGAAGATGCCGACGTTCCAGCCAACCAAATTGGGGTCGAATCAGCAATAAAAAGCCAAGGAGAAAACCACTCAAAAAACCTCCAATATGAGCAAAGTTGTCGACGTGTGGAAGAATTCCGACTGCCAAGTTAATTGCGATAATGACCACCAGAGTAATCAGAGCTGCCGCCTTTATGAACAATGAAAATTGTTAAATACAAATGAAAAACTGTTGATCTGATTTCTGATAAAAATCTGAAAAAAACTGAAAAAGTGCATAAAAGTCTCACCTTATTGGAATAAATGGTCCAGTTCGTGAGTAACTCTGATAGCATTGCACCAAGAAGTCCAAATAGAGCACCAGAAGCTCCAACAGAGATACTTCTTTGAATAAAAAGGGCAGAGAGTATGCTCCCACCAATTCCAGACAGGAGGTAGATAAAACCGACACGTACTGCAATGGAGTCCAGATTGTCAATTTCATTCATAATATACATTCACAGATGTTGATTTTCACTTTACCCTCTTATAGATTACCAAAAGCACAAATAAGATTTAAGATATATACCAAATCCAAATTGCTGCTCAAGGCGAATTCCAATAAACACAAGGCTCAGCATGTTGGCAAGTAAATGGATAACGCCAGCATGCAGCCAGATACAAGTTATTAGCCGCCATGCTTGATTTTGGTGAACTACTTTGTCCCATTCTAGCGCTCCCAGTTTTTCCAGTCTGCACAAGTAGAGGCAAGAATAATGTAATTTTTGAAGAGAGAAAGACGAAATCAATTACTGTGCAAGGGCACTTAAAGAAGCCTCCCTCCCCACCACACTCAAAAACAAACAAAACACAACATGAAAATCAATTCTACTGTAGAGTATAAACCAGTCAACTCCAAGAGAACTACAATTTTACATTAATAAAAGCTACAATGATGATAAGCTGAAAAAGATTCCAGTAGCAAACCTAGGCACGTGTTTAAGGAGATCAATTTTGGAGGTAAAATCGTATCATTTTTAAAGATATTGTTAAAACTCAACATGTAAACTAATGGAAGGGGGAAATGACTATAAGTCTGTAACATCTGGAGGTGACTGAAAACTGCTCAAAATACTTCACATTCAACAATTCATTACGGAAAGAAGAATTGATAGTTTAAGATATGATATTGTTTGTTTCTTGGATATATTAGACCGAGTTTTATTCTACATTTTCTGTGTATTCTTTCAAAATTTTGATGGCCTATTGTGGTTTGCTAGGGATCCAACAAACCAGAATGGAGAAAAAGGATCACGCTGCAGATTTCAAACCCATCGGAATTAGGCTTAGTTTGTTGATATTGCTTGCTATTCATGACCAAATATGAGTCACTGAGCTACGGCGATCAATCAATTCATCGTCTCAAAAACACTTCCCTTAAGGCATTACATAACTCCAACTGGCCCCAATTATGCACAAGATCCCATCCTATACAAATAATAAGTTACTTCAACACAATAAAAGTGAAATTAGACTCAGATTTTAACCAAAATCGCGCTAGATTATTGCACTGTATAAAGGTTAAAAAAACCATATACAATCAGATGTAAATCTGACCAAAAAATTGAGAGCTTCAAAATCCAATCTTAAAATATCGGTGCAACCAAGTAGTAAATAGCAAGCAAGCAAAAGTAGGTAACTAAGTTAAGAAAAAAGAAATTAATCAAGAAAAGTCACAGACTTGAGTGTACAATCAAATCTCAAAGTAAAAACACTTAAAAGTCAACCATTAGTTTCCAAGCTAACAAATCGAAATGAATCCCAACAAATACTTCAAAAAAATTAATCTAAGTTTCAATTCGAGAATCAAAAGGAAAAAAAACAAAGAAACCCCAAAAGATAAGGAAACCTTACGTTGATGAAGAAGGGCCAAAAAGGGGATTTTCCCTGAGAGGTTGAAATGAAAGTCTTCCAAGAAATTTAGCCACACATTCACCTTGAAATCCATTATGATTCTTGGGGCAATTATTCACAAACATGATTACCACAAACATGGCAACATTCGCCACAACAATCATAGGCACTAACCATGAAGTCCATTGGCTGTCTGAATAACCCACATCATATGTTCCACCAGACGCATAATAGCTCTGTGGGTAGCTCTGATTTCTACTCTTTGTTTCTGTTCCTCTCTCCAGATCCCTATTTCCCATCATTTTTCTCCCTCTTTCCACACAAACGCACAGTACGTATGAATAATTGAATATCAAGCTGTATGTATAATATATTTATATCCCAGTATATGTCTTAGCTTCAAAGATGGGAGAATTGGTGGAGATTTCAATTTCAAGAACAAGGACTGGGCAACAGGGTTTGTAAAGGGATTGAATTTGAGCTGTGTGCGAAAGGAAGTTTCGTCAGATGCCAAATGTGCCTTTTAAGGGGTATCCATTTTCGAAAATAATTAATATTCCTTTCTTTAAACTTTCCATGTAATTTCTTTTTTAATGGATAAAGACAGACCATTTTACAACTTTTGAGTAAATTATGGATTATCAAATCCGTGTCTACGACGCGTAGGATTTTTAATACGCGTGGGACCCTATTTTCGAGTTTCTTTTCCGAGCAAGAAAAGGAGTATTGGGGGGAAATTTTTCCTCGCCTAATTATTCGACAACCGCAAACCCAATTTTTTGAGATTTTTAACAAGATAAGATAAGAAGTAATCGAGTGAAAGTTTTCTTTGCCTCTTTTTTTGTCACATTTTTCTCTTTCGTACTTCATTAAGTTCGGTCACGTTCCTAACCTAGAAATTTAATAACAAAGAAAATAGGTAATTTGACCATACGTTGTTTATTTGGAGTACAAACACATTGAATTATTAAAGAAAATTTAATTTTTCATTGACTCTGTAAAAAAGTGTGATTATCTTTATTGCAAGATGCACCACATAGTAGTGAGTTTAACGTTTTATTTCGACAATGACAACTTAAGTAATTGTATTTAAAAAAAAAAATGAATTGTCCATAAAAGTGTAATAGAAGGGTGTTAACTATTTTAATAGATGTCATGTCGATGAAAAATGAAATCAATAAAGTAATATCTAAAAACTTGGTCTATTCATCTTAATAAAATTAATATTTTAAGATCGAAATCTTCCAATGTAATATAAAACTCACTATGTTTAAACAAGTAATTCGATCCGTCAAAACTCAAATGAGCACTCGAATTTCATTTTTATGTGTTCAAACAAGTCATTAACTTGTAAGAGTTTATTAAGGGATAAATCTCGTATCTGTAAAATATGAAATCAATAAATCAAAGTATGAAAAATGAGACTATTCTTAACAATGTCAACTTTTAAAAATGAAATTTCGAAGGTCCAACATAATTAAGAATTAGGAAACTATAAACCCACAAAGTTTTTACATTGTTTAGACAAGAATTAGTACGCGATTATTTAATTTTAAAAGACAGAGATTTTGACATGTTCAAGATTCTGATTTGTTTGAATATTTCGATGTGTGAAATGAAATCCCCGGCCTTCTTGTATTCAAAGAATCATTGACAGTTTGTTCTTGTAATGTTGAAGGCAAAGATAAAGAAGAGAGAACAAATTTCAATTTGAAGGTTTTGAGTGATGAATTAGGTGTGACAACTATGTCCAACCTGTCTACTCAAATATTCAATATAATTTGATTTCGTTGCATAAACGCGTTATAGGGTGGAAGGTAATGGCCATGGGGTATTTGGTAGAGATTGTGTACCCAACTACCCATATATTATATTTAATACATGTATTATATGGTTGGAATTTTGGATAAGCAACTATGCATTTATGACCTGTTTGATAGTCACAATATCGACCTTTTGTTCATCATGCTATTACTTTTGAGTTTACATACAATTCCGTTGATCTTAATAAAATATGCTTCAGGGACCCAAACCCTCTCGAACTGCAACAAAAGAAACGACTGTGAACCAATTCCAAATAAAGATAAAGAATCTTGAATAGTGTTTAACGAATCACTTCTTTTAAAAAGTCTCTTTTCTCATCGACCCAGCTTGGTCGTTTGTTTTTGGGTCGGGGGTGAAAACTAGAAAGTTTATCATTCAATGGCAGGTTATTTATATAAAAGAAGGCAATAGCCTATGATTCACAGCCCGGCTACTGAGGCCTTTCAAGACTCCATTGTCAGTCATTGTACATTTAACCATAACACAAGGCAATGTGATAATGATACTATCGACTATCGAGTGTTGCATATCAAACCAATCTAGTCAAATGTGTACGCAAGTGAACTGAACTTATTGTTTTGACTCACCAAACATACACCAAAAGATGGTCTTTGGGGCACTCAAACTGGCTGAATTAGGAATATTTACAAGATAATCCATCTCCTCGAAAGGGAAGCACAACGAAACAATTAAGAATATCCACTTTTGTAACATCGTTAACTCAGAAAACGACCATTAGTTATAAAGACCAAATCAACCCAATAAAATAATTGGGTTGACTAAGATTTACCTTCAGATCAGGACAACAAATCTCAAATCTGTGCCGAATGAATCTTCTTCCGGGTTTCAGTAGATCAAATAAGGTATGGCATTGCTCTCAAAAAAATTCCATGTCAAATAAGTCTTACAAGCTAATGCTCAAAATGAACAAAGGCAAATGCCCAAATATTGGAATAGAATGTCGACAGTCTTACAATATCATTCTTAATGAAGCTGCGACAACATTTAAAATACTAAGGAAATTACCGCTTGCCACCACCGCCTCCAAGCTTAGGACCCTTGGGCATAGCACCCTTGGGGACGTTGCTCTTGGAGGCCTTCTGTGACTTGGACATCAACTCAGTCTTCTTTGCCTTCTTCTCGTCCTTGGTCTTCTTTATTCTCTCCTTGATTTCACTGAGAACAAATGCTATGAGTCATAATGAGTTCTATTAAGAGCATTATTTGGCTATGCTTAAGTTTACTGATTTTGCCAAAACATGATTTTGAAAGTTAATTTTTCTAATAACAAAACTTACTTTTCAAAAAGTTAATTTTTCTAATAACAAAACTTACTTTTCAAAAAGTAAGTCTTACCTTTCAAAAAGTAAGTCTTACCTTACTTTACCAAAAGTAACTTGTAAACACAGCCAAACATGCTCTAATATATTGCTGAAAGCACACTCAAAACGCTTCTACATTCATGAGAACATCAAACATTTGAACCCTTAACATACCGTAAAGCAGCTTCACGTGCAGCATCACGGACTTCTGGCTTTTCAGCTCTTTTCTTCTGTATGACTTCCAAGGTTGCACCAACAATTGACCTTGAGTAGGGCTTCTTGGTGGTTCGGCGCCTCTTTTTCACAGTTTCAGCAGCAATGTCCTGTGGATAAGTCAAGTCACAAGAACCATCAGTGACAACAGGATAATTTCATCTCAAACACAAAAGAAGGTAATGAAAAGGAATTATCAACTAAAGTTCACCTTCTTATGTTGTTTCCTGTACACAGCAGTCCATGTAAGCTTTGCAGGTCTCAGGCGGTTGTGAAAATACCTCTTGCATTTTGAGTTGGCAAAGAGGAAGACCTTCATCACAAAAGAAAAAAAACACTTCATCTTCAGTCCCAAAAAAGGGAAAACATTCTTGGTTGAAAAGTGAAAAAAGCATATGCACCTTCACAAAATGACATAAATAAAGTAGGAAAAACATAAAATGTACGTAATTCACCAAAAAAAAAATTAGTTAAACTTGATGAGCTAAGAAACTAGGCAAAAGGTAATAATGCAAAAGAAATTGAATAATCAAGCACCAAAGTCTTAATCCACCTGTGAATCCGAGCGAATAAATCTGATACCCTTCCCTGGGTATATCTTGGCACCACTGAAGCGGCAAAGCTCTGTCCTGATTACCCACAATTAACAGGTGAGTCGAACAGAAGTAAATTAACTGAAATAAAAAGGCAAAATATAAATGGAATAGAAGCAAAACTTACCGAAAACAATCCCCCCCCCAACACCACCAGACTACATACAATTTAAACGTGCAAAAATAGCACTGTCCATTAATCATATAAATATATCATTCTATGCTCTTTGAAAGCGGGTAACTAAGAATTTTTCTTGGAAAATAGAGTATGAATTCAATATGAAGCAATCACGAGGCCTTATAATAGCATATATATATTGCACCACCATCAAAATGAGGTGCAATATCAACACTGACATCGCATGAACTCTTTGAAACACTTCAAATCCAACAAAAAATCGTGAAAATAAGACGGATGCATTCTATATTTATCTATTTTTCAAATGTAAAACAAACAAATTCTAGATTGAAGCATCCATTAGAACACCGAATGCTACTGTCTAGCCACAAAAATTCATAAATTCCCCCAACAAATTTAAAATCATACTGCACAAACAAGCCATTAAAATTCCAATATTTCGTATATCCAATTAATAATTTACAGCCAACATTAACGCTCAATTTCTCGCAGCACCACAACCATTTGTATTCAAAATAGTAAAACCGATCCTTAAATGCTACACACGATATATACTAGATCTCTAAGTCGAGAATTGGATTATTCGAAAGAAAGAGGAAGAGCAACTCACTTGAGAACCATTGTTACAGTAGCCTAGCTCGCCGCGCTTCGTTTACTACTTGAAATGCAGAAACCCTAGTTACTGGTTAGCATATATATTGAAAGGCTACACTTGATATTGGACCTTCCATTCATGGGCTCTTAAAAGCCTATATATTGTTGGTGGGCTCAATTTACTAACACCTCTGTGGGCTCCAGCCCTGTAAAAACCCAATAAAAATTAGTCTCCACGACTATGATAACAAAATATCCCGCTTTCGTCCCAAAACCACACGACTCTTTTTATTTTATAATTTTAAATTTAAATTAAATCTTTTTATTTTATTTTATAATTTTAAAATTAAATTAAACAAATAAATGAAGTAAACAAGACGATAAATGGGGATATTCATATTTGCCCGACCATTCAAAATTTCCTACCGGTGCAAGGACCGAGAGCGCCACCCAGCCCCATCTCCATCAGTACGACGACTTATTTATTGGAAAAATCGTATTTTAGATCCTATACTATTGTTGTGTTAGCAAGTTATTATTTGTCAACCATTAATGTAGGAAAATGAATTTTGAAATAATAATTTTTGGAAAATGCATGATTAAAAATGTCATTAGATTATTACACATTTTTTAAACTATCTTTTATTATAATTGCACGATCAATCCTAGTGATGGAGACGGTTCAAAATGTCATTAGATTATTACATGAATCTCATCAAAAAATTCTGATACATCGATATTAACTACATAAACTAAAACCCGATATATAGTACTTCCATGAGTTGGAGCAGATCACATTTCATGCAAAGTTCGTGTCTTGGAAGACAAAAGAGAGTTATTACTCGAAAATTAATCTAGCAGCGATATGGGAACACAATGGCGCAAAAATTTTCAACAAAAGCTCGTACTAGTAGTAAAAACTCTTTTTAACATTTTACTTCATCAGCTTTCTAGTTATGCTGCTTTGGCTGTTTCCCGGACCAATGCAAGCTTAGCCAGCAGACCGCACAACTGAAGATATGAACCGACTCCATCACAAATCCTCATGTGGGCAAATCCAGTTTCCTGAGTATCCAACAGAAAAGAGGGTGGGTAAAAAGACTAGGCAAAATGGGCGAAAAGACGATACAGAGATACAATGGGTTCAAACAAACCTTCATGAATTCCAATTTCAGATATTCTGCCATATCGTAGTTCTTTATAATTCGGAAAAGGGTAGTGATTATATCAGTGGGAGAATAGCCCATATCGTAGAGCTGCTTCAAAGAAGCACAAGCATCATCAAATTTTCCTTCGATTACATTGCGTACCATGTTCTTCACATGCAAGGGATGAGGCTGATCACAAACCTGGAAGCCACGCGAAAAATTAACAATCAATCCATGAGGTTTGAAGATTAAAGCTAAGATAATGCTAAAAATCCTGCCTAGAGACCTTGAAAACATTTTCTTGGTTGACGAAACCAAATCCACTGTTTGTCGCTTGCAAGTTGTTCAAGGCCTGTCTCATGTCACCATCAGCCGTAAAAATGATTGCTTCAAGACCTTCTGGAACATAAGGAACCTACATCATTACAAAATATGTCAATTTGGCCTTAACTTGAAATGATGATTCCAGATACATGGGGGAAACTTGAGGCCATTTGAATAGAGAACATATAACATGTTGATTCCAAGTAAAGACGTTTTGAGTAAACATAGAACATAAGATAATGAGAGTGGACCCTGAACTTATTTCCAGTGCCACAAAGAACACTGGTCTAATAAAAGCAGAAAGCACCTTCGTGACCATGCTAATACACGGCCTCATGTTCAAGTAAGTAGAGATGAAAATGGAACTATTTAGCAAAAATACCAAAGGGTAAACGCCATGAACAAATCAATCTGCCATGTGACTTTATGATTTTTAAATAAAAGAAGGAAAATGCATTTCTGAAATCAGAAATGTCACCAGGTTTAATACAGTGAGGACTTCACTGAAAGCTTGGAAGAAAGGTGCATGAGACCATAATCAGTGAGCTGTTCAAGGAGAGTATAATTCAAAAGGGCATATTTATCACAGACAGAAAATTTAAACACCTTTTCTGCAGCAACCACCACCATGAGACGTCCAAGGATCTCTTGATCGGATAATCTTGCAAACCGAACAAGGGCACATCTACTCTGAATGGGCTCAATAATTTTTGAAGATGTGTTGCAAGCAAGTGCAAAGCGCGTGGAATTTGAATATATTTCCATTGTCCTCCTCAAGGCTTGTTGAGCTCCAGATGTCATGCTAATTTACATTCAAGAAGACAATAGACATAGACATGTCCAGAATATCAGACAGGAAAAAATTATGCAAAGAAATAATGGTTCTTGTATGAATTTCACTCACAGGCAGAATGAGCACATTAGCAACTCAATCACAAGATCACTCACCTGTCAGCTTCATCCAAGATAATTATTTTGTGCCGACCAGGGGGAAGAGTGACTTTCTTCTGGGCAAACATCTTTATTTTATTTCTCACAACATCAATCCCTCTGGACAAGAAAAAAATCACTGCATTTTCAGAAAATCAACCAAGAGTACCACAAAACCAGAAAAAATAGAGCTAAGTCATACTTTTCACATACCTGTCGTCTGATGCATTTAGCTCTAAAACCGCCTCTCTATAATTTGGTCCCAACAGTTCATGTGCAAGTGCCAATATACTAGTGGTTTTCCCGGTTCCAGGGGGCCCCTGTAAATGCATTCAAGAGCTCGTAATGACGATTTTCATATGTATCCGAAGGAAGTGATGTGTCTAAAACTGAAAGTCTCCTGAGAGATAATGAGGAACTTGTTTGTTCTATCTTTACCCTCCCAACATTTAATAATCCCCTTAACTGAAAAATATTTATTAAGCGAACAACCGAAAAGATAGGAAGAAATAATAGAAGAAAGACAATTAAAACAATTTTTTTATCAGTCAGAGGTACTAACATCAAACCAAGATGGATAACATACTTCAACATAGTTTCCTTTGCATAAAATAAACCTAGATGGCTACATAAGAGTTATTTATTTGCACAAGAAATTCACAGGAAGAATATAATAGCATTGGAAAAAATCCTAAGCAAGACAATATGTTTTCCTCTTCAGATGTGTATAAACACGTTTGTCAGTGGGGCTATAGACGTTGAAGCAGTTTCCTTTGGAAATAAGAGGAAATTTTTAGCATACTTAAGCATGTAATGCACTAATTGCTACATCTTGATACATCAACAACCAAAACATGCTGGAAATATTCACCATTTTTTCACGAAACTAATGTGAATATTTTTTAATCACAGACAACTATAAATTGGTACAGCATCTACATGCAGTAACCTACAGGCATTTCCCACACTCACGAGTAAAATCCCTGCATTATCAAACCAAAACCCTCCTTCGTTTACTACCCATAGTTTCAAAAAATCTATCATTTTACCTAACCGCCAGTTTCCAGTATGCTCCAGCACATTACAAAATATGCTCACAGCAGTAAAGATTATAAAAATTATACAAAATTGATAAAGTAATACGATGAATAAATAAGACTGATCGTTGATAGACTGAATTCTTACGGCTAAAATGAGGTTCGGCATGTTTCCATCTCGCGCGATGACTTGGAGCCTGGCAACGGCATCTTCATTCCCCACTATGTCTGCCACTTTGGTGGGCCTGAATTTCTCTACCCACGGGATTTCTGGGCCAACGGCTGGTGCAGAAGACGACGATGAAGCCATTGATGATTCTACGCGAGATTATAGTTTTACAGAGGATTAGCAGGCTCAAGTGAAGAAGAAAACCTTTTCAACTCTTTTCCCTAATTTGAAGTGGTCCCTCCCTCGTACGGATTCAGGACCAAATCTTTCATTCTTCGCATAACCATCCTGAATCAACCTTTTGGTACGAAATTGGTCCTTTTTAACTCGTTCTATTAATTAACGGTTAGAATGTCGATATTGGTCTCAACCATCCTACGTGGCAAATGGTTCGACGATCTCATGCCATGTACACTAATACGAGGCGAAGCTAAACCGACCTTCGAGCGCAGACGACTCGTTTTCCCCCTCAAGGTGAAGCTAGACCTATCACATTACACGTGAACCCCATGGGAGAGTCGATCCAGATCTTGTATTATGCAATTGACAGGACAACTCACTACCGCCGTCGTCAACGTATTTGGTCAAATCCAAGGCCGCAAGCTAGGCCTTATGGATACAAAGATGATATTAGTATTTAAGGTTGTGATTTATTGATGTCCATGACAAAAAATAAAAAAAATCAGTCATTTGGGTGAGGCCACTTGCGTTTTCATCCAATAGTTTTCATTCATTTTGTCCAAGTATAAAAGCTCACACTTAGTGTCATTCAAGGGTAATGCAAGTTTAGACTCTTAAAGTTATAACCTAGCTACCCAATCTTTTACCTCAAAGTCGACCCCCTTTTTATAGTGGAGGCTCACGTTTAAAGCTCTCCCACACTCATATGACTATTTCTCCAACTGACTTGATCGTCGGAGTGCGCGCGACCAACTCCACTCCCTCCGAGAAGGCCACATGTGTCTAAGGTTTGTCCAAGTGTGCAGAAACCAAGTTTGCGTGGACGTGAAAGGCTTTGGGATCTGTTGGCCATGTCTTTGATATATTTTCTGGGGTCAACAGATTGGCACCGTCTATGAAAAATTAGACACTATAACCATGAGTGTCCTTGAGGTGAAAACCACCCAAAGTAAGCAGAACCTTAAAGAAAGGCCTGGTTCGTGGAGAAAGAACTGCGGCGGAAAGAATGCAGAAATAGATAACTAGAGGCTTATAAAGAAGAAGTCCTCAGAACGAATATGAACTTGCATTGCCCCATCACTAACGCAGGCGATGCGGTACCACAGCATGCCTAGTCAGGGAAATGCTACCATGCAACAGTTGCTTATGCAAATGCACAAACACGCAGGGTATCAAATGCCCCAATAGGGAATATTTCCCCAAGAACGCGAGGAAAACGACACGGGGACCTAACCTCAAGTACACAAAAGGGAGTTCAGCCCTGTGGAAAGGGAAGTGAAAATGGATATGTCCACAAACTATGCCACTAGCCGACCAGGTGACAATATACCACATGAGGGTAACTTCCCCCCAGAATATGCTCAAGAACGTGGACCCCATAGATCCACGGTGTTTTTTATAGGATCGGACCATCAAAGCCTAAAAATATGTCTCATCGGTCACCCCCCATTCAAAGGGGACCAGAACGTGATCAAAGACATCACCTCATGTAATTTAGCTTTATCATGGGATTCATCTTCATCAAAGCGGCACGCCATTTACAACAAGGGCACCGCCTCATGTAAATTAGTTTTATCACAAGCTTCAACTTCATCAAAGCGACTCGCCATTTACCAAAGGCATTGCCTCATGTAAGTTAGCCTTATCACAAGTTTCACCTTCATCAAAGTGGCTCGCCCTTTACAACAAGGGCATCGCCTTATGTAATTTAGCCTCATCACAGGCTTCAATTTCATCAAAGCGACTCACCTTTTAGGGCATCGCCTCATTAGATCCAGCCTTCTGCAAGCGATGCCCTTGTTCTTCAAACCTAAACTGTTGTTACGACCACATCCTTTTTCTTCAAACTCGAAAGTTCACGCATTATATGAATAATCATACCCGACTTCAGGGATTGTTGTTACACCTCTCTACACAAGGACCCCCACATGGTCTCACCATCCTACGTGGCAAAATGGTTCGATGATCCCACACCCTGTACACTAACACGAAGTGAAGCTTAACTGACTCTCGAGCGCGAACTACCTATTTTTCCCCGCTTGGCAAAGCTGGACTGACCCTATTACCTGCGAATCCCATGGGAGAGCCGATCCAGATCTTGTATTATGTAATTAACATGACAGCTCACTGCCATCGCCAACCTATTTGGTCAAATTCAAGGCCGCAAGCTAGGCCTTATACATACAAAAATGGTATTAGCATTTAAGATTGTGATTGATTGATGTCTATGATGAGAAATGTTAGTCATTTGGACGAGGCCACGTGCGTTGTCTTCCAACAGTCCTCATTCGTCTTGCCCAATTATAAAAGTTCACATTTAGTGTCATTCAAGGGAAATGTAAGTTTAGACTCTTAAGATTATAACCTAGCTAACCTATCTTTTACTTGTTTCTCCCCAGAGTCGACCCCTTTTTTATATTAAAGGCTCACACTTAAAGCTCTATCGCACTCATATAACTATTTTTCCAACTAACTTGATCGTCGGAGTGCGCACGACCAACTTCACCCCCTCCGAAAAAGGTCACGTGTGACTAATAGTTTGTCCAAATATACAGGAACCAAGTTTGCGTGGACGTGAGAGGCCTTGTGATCTATTGACCACGTCAGTGAAACATTTTTTGGAGTCAACATTATCCTTACTTTTAGTTCAGTAATTAAAAATAAATTTAAACAAATAATAATAAAAAATAATAAAAAATAAATGACAATTTCTCAACATCAACAAACTTTTCCAATTTTGGTTCAACCTATTCCAATACGAGGGATTTGGTTAAAAAGTATAACCAACCAAAGTTTTTGACTAAAAGGTCTTCAATTAAAGTTCTAAAGGCCCACTATATGCCACGTTTGAGCCCCATTTTTTTCTCCAAAATATATTTTGATAAAAAACGTGTAATTGAAAAATAAGAAAAAAATTTGGATTTACGTATGATATTATTTTATTAAAAATATGTGGTTGAAAATAAGAAAGCAAAAAAATGTATTTTGAAATAATGAGAACAAACAAGGGAGCTATATGTTAAAAATTCTAATTTGTCCAAAATTCCTTATCGAAAGTCCTAACCTAGCCCATATTTGATGGAGATTAAAATTAGATTTTTAGTAGATTTTGATAAAAAAAAAATTAAAATGTATAGTTAAAAAGTTATGGGACACATAAATATGTATTTAATAATAATTATTTAACTTTAATTTTGATTAAAATTTTATTTAAATCAATACCAAACAAAGGCCTAATTTCATTCCCCATTTTGACTTCATTCTTCAAAATTTACTATGAACCCTAATTTATCATCTTCTTCTTTCTTTGCTTTATATCTTAAGATTGATGGCAGTAAGTGTCTTTAAATCACTTACTTTTTCAAATTGGTGCACGAACCCGTTGACTCAACTAGGACTATACATTAAGCTCATGTTTGGACTTCATTATTTCACATTTTAATGAAAAGAATAGTAATTTTTTGAAAAATGTATTGTTGAAAAAAGAGGAAATTTTTTTAGATTTATGTGTAATATTATTTTAGCAAAAAATATATAATTGATAAGAAAAGAGAAAAATGAATTTTAATTTTATTGGGCCAAACATGGGCTAAATTCCCAAGATTTCTCCAATTCACCCCTTCTAGAAGTTTTGATTTATTTAATTAAAAAAGCCAATAAAAGTATGTTGAAAACATATCTCCCAATAGAGATCATTCAAATTCATTGAATATATTCAAGGATTCAATATTTATTCTCTCCTCTCTTCAATTATTTTGAAATCTTGTGATATATTCTCATTAGATTTTGATTTTGATTTTTGCAACTCAACGTGTTAAGCTAAATCTCTAGTTACTATGGTCACCATGAAATTTTGTCAACCCTTTGAATGATTGCTTATTTTAGTGGTTAGTTAGATAAAATGAAAACAATTCTCAAATAAATAATTTTCTATAATTGTAACGGATAAAATGAAAACAATTCTCAAATAAACAAATTAAAGTTTAATAACTCGAGTAAAATTTTCCCTCTTGTCAAATATCTATATTTTTTCCTTTCTTAAATTCATCATTTCCCGAAATAAGACTCGAATACATGTCAACAGCCTCGAATGACTTCACTCCTATCACTTGATCTAGACATTGATCTCCAAATATCTACATTTTGTAATTAAAATGTGGAAATAGTCAATAGATTGAATCTCAAATACCTACTTATTCTTGTTGGGACTTAAGTTTTTATCTCAAAATAACAATCATGTCCTATTTTTTTTAATAAGTAACTTATTTTTAACTTTGATCAATAACAAAATTATTTGTTTTAAGCAAAGTAATTTGCTCTCAAACAAACTTTTTTAAGCTTAGATTACTTACGTGAAAACATTTTTAACAAACATGCTCCGAGTGGAGTAATCAAATCATCTTATAAACTCAATATTATTTTCATGTCTAATCAATACGAAACTTTATCTTCGCATATCTTTAGCAATTCTAACACGATGCTTAATTAAGATTTTAAAAATAAAACTTCAAATTTAGCCCCTGTTTGGCCCCCATTTTGGGGTGTTGAAAATTTTTGGATTGATGGGAAAATGTGTAGTAGAAAAGTAATGAAAATTTTTAGATTTGTGTATAATATTATTTTATTTGATGAATGTGTGATTGAAATGAAGAGAGAAAAAATTAATGTAATGTACTAAAAAAATGGGGGCCAAACGAGGGCTTAAAATAGTACAATTTAGTATTTTGAATTATAGCTATGTCTTCAACTAACAAAGGAAATATCATTTTTGCATAATGGCAATACTTTTTGTGCTAAAATAGGGAGTGGTGCCAAAGCAAGAAGTGCAGTAACATTTGGTGCTGGATTTCATTTCAGAGTATAGAGCATCAATTGGACAAAACTTAAGTACAAAAATGGAAATGCACTCAATTTTACTCAACAANAGAGCATCAATTGGACAAAACTTAAGTACAAAAATGGAAATGCACTCAATTTTACTCAACAAATTTGCTAGCTCAATAATTTTTTTCAATTCTAGTTCAACCTATTCTAACAATTGTAAAATCAACTCAAATCACATCGGTGACTTACAGCTATAAAATTTTACTATATTGTGAAAAGAAACATAAATTATGATTTTAATGTGACTGAATACAACTATTTAACATTCACAATCTTATAAAAAATCATTTGAAAAGTAATTCTGAGGCCCTTCGTAGTTCAATGAACATTGTGTTAAAATATTTAAGTGGATAAACTAGTAGGCTGAAATACAAACAAGGAAAATAATTTATTAGCTGCAGTAAAATAACAAAATACGAAATAGAAATTGTAACAAAATTTTTTTTCCTTAAAACAGATTCGCCCGCTCACCGTTCGTGATTGAGGTATAATTTGAGCGTCTACTTCTCATGATACAACGGAAACCAGTAAAAGCTGAACACAACAGGTTTTACTATGGCGAACTGAGTTAGTGTTCGAACAATATCACCATAACTGGAGGAAAAATGTTATCTTATATAGACTTTTAACTCCCAAATTCTCCATAACTCACTTGTAATAACTAAGGAAGTTTTAGACGTTTTGGAGTTTCAAAAATCCAAAA
>CAIGRN010065258.1:0-12495 GCA_903798345.1 Fraxinus anomala
AGAGGTCATTCAAACTTCATTTTTTGTTTGGTTTCTTGGTTCAAACTCTAAACTGGGATTATTCTTTTGAGCTTTCTTGGGATCTTCAATCTCGCTGTGGGTTGCGTAGTGTTCATTGCTACGTGGTTCTCATCAATATTTCGCTATGATAAAATAATAATTTATAATAAATAATTGTGATTTTATTTATTATTTTGCTATGATAAAATAATAATTTATAATAAATAATTGTGATTTTATTTATTCATTGCATTTATTTATTATTGAGCATGCGAATTAAAGTGTCTATGATCACTTATGATAACATAAGTTTGGTACTTACGTTGAGAAGTACAGTGTGATACAACTTATATTTTGATCATAAATAATTTATTTACAACCAATGTATAAGGGTTGGCGTCTTGTACTTGAAGGTTGTAGTGTTGACCGATTCACTATTCGAGTTTGTGATTTGTCCTTATCATAGAAAAATTGAAGGTAACACTAGTATACTTGGAGTATATTGAACGGACCACGTATCGAGTTTAATTCTATAGAATGACCGTGCAAAAAATTAAATTCCACTTGATCATCGTGTATTTCATCTAAATCCCTTGACAGGGTTATTGATATATTTTCGTGATTTTAATGGTTCTTTGATTCACCAATGGGTGAGATCAATTTGATTGATCAAATAACTCGGTGAGTTGAGAACTTGAGAATGAGAGAAGTAGAGAACATGAATTCGTGTCGGAAATCGTTGCCCTGAAAAATGGGTAGAATGACTACTTAAGTATTTTCTGTTGATCGGTTAAAATTTGAGAACTTGAGAACGAGAGAAGTTGAGAACATGAATTCGTGTCGGAAATCGTTGCCCTGAAAAATGAGTAGAATGACTACTTAAGTATTTTCTGTTGAACGGTTAAAATTCGAGCTCAATATTTAGTAATGGCTAAACTTCGACGTCTGTAATTAGTTCATAGGACCGTTGAAGAAAATGGTACTTAAGTTAGTGAGAATAATTAGAAGGGCAAAATGGTCATTTATGCTCATAGCTAATTATCAAATCTTGGATGGGTATAAAATACATGTAAGGCAAGTGAGAGGAAAGTATTACAGATTTATTGGCTTATGTGATCTTATATATTCCAAGAGTTCAGTCTTTTACCTTTAGTGGAACAAACAAATACTAATAATTAGATTTGGTGATCTAGGGTCGACTAGACAACATCTAATAATTGGAACTTGGATAATATATGTCCGATCAGGTCCCTGTTGTAGCTCTATAAAGTATTTGAACTTAATTACGGTAATTATAATAGTTTTGGACTTAATTGTATAGACTTTATTTAAAACTCCTACTTGGATTTTAATTAAGATTCGTATTTGAATATAAAGTTGTTATTGTATTAAGGATTGAAACTATTCTATCTATATAATTGGAGACTAGATGGATATAGAAATTCAACAACAATTATAATACATAGAAATTCAACAACAAATTATAATACATAATTCCATTGTATTCATTTGGAGAGAGAGAAAAT
The DNA here is from genome assembly GCA_903798345.1 of Fraxinus anomala. Lineage (NCBI taxonomy): Eukaryota > Viridiplantae > Streptophyta > Magnoliopsida > Lamiales > Oleaceae > Fraxinus > Fraxinus anomala. The sequence continues at coordinate 1,527 of CAIGRN010065258.1, forward strand.
GTAAGAAAAAATATTTTTCATATTGTCCAATTCAAGAATTAGTTTCTTGATTTAATTAAAAGAAGATGCCCACTTACCAGTGTAGTCTTGATTTTGGAGAATATCATAGAAGACTTGGTGGTTTGAAGCACCGAGTTCTTAAAATTAAAAGCTGAAAGTTTGTGATCCAAAAAGCTGAAAGTTCGTGATTCAGAATTTATTCAAGAATTGATCATCGAATTTAGGTAAAAATTTGAATAATTTATTCTTATATAACATACATGTGGACATATAGACGATCTTTTTTATTAAATTAAAGAAATTTATAATTTCAGGTAATTCTACTTCCGCATTCCAACAATTTTAAAGGCTGAAAACATTTTAATGGTAGTTACCGGAGGCCAAAAAACATTGATATTATCTAAACCATTGCCGATGAAGGCTCTTGAGTGAGACTGGGGCATACAGTAACAAAGGCTACCGGTAGCATAAGCACAACATGCTATGTGCTTTCAACCAGTCCAAAGAATGATAGAATGAGAAATATCTTGTTGGAGCATTTTATCAAGCATTCGTTGGACGGTCATTAATGGGTGAATTGCAGCAAATTTGATTATTTAAAAACCTTATTCATACCTTTTATCTCTTTCATGTTTTTGTGGATTTGTGCCAAGCCCTTTAGTTATTCACTAAATTCACTTGCCAAGTAATCTTCAGCCTCTTCTCCTTTTTTGTTCTCTAGTTGCTTTCCATTTTATCATGTTGCCAAAGAAGCCTTCAATAATATTTGTTGAGAGTTAAGTCGGCATTGATAGGGATGGTTGGACACCAAAGACCCCAATATGTTTAAGACTTTGTAATGGAGATCCCATTTATTCCAATGGGCAAAAAATAGTTAAAGAATATAATGGCCAGCTAAAGTGGAATAAGATTAAGGCATTCTTAAAACCCAGTAACATTTTTTGCTTTGACTTCTCCAACATTTCTCAGAGGAAAAGAAACCGTTATGCCTCACCACCGAGGCTCCAGTCTGGATGCCACGTTGCACTCTACATGGAAAGGAAAATCAACAAAGACCCAATTGGTCAAATGCAAAAAGTCAAACAAAGGCCGAAGCTCATATGCCGAGGCACTATTTAAATGGCAAGCTCTTAAGTCGAAGCGCTATGTAAGATATCAAAGAAGAAGTCGAAGCTCTTCGCACAGAAGACCACTAATATGAAGCTCCTTCCGACTGAAGCCATCAGATTTTTCGAAGTCACTAAAGATAAAGCTATCTCTTACAAGATTTGTAGGCAATCTTCAGGAAGGATTGATAGAATGTTTATAATAAAGAGTGTCAAGTGTGTTAGCCTGATGTATAGGGTGGCTAACCCATTGTCAATATATTTAATGTATGATAGGCTTAGTGATGTGAAGCTTCAGTCAAAGAGATGATGCCACGTGGTTCTGATCCAACGATCACCACATTGGCCATAAATCTATAAATAAGTGGTCTTCGTAAATGGTAAAGGATGGTCTTTTGAATATTGATTATAAGATAGAAGAATACACTCAAGAAAGAGACTCTCACTATATCTTCTTGCTTGTTCTACACTTGTGAGTTTGGATCTTAGGTTATCGACACTTTGTTGATGATTGTTAGTTAGTGCAACCATCTTAGTCACTATCACCGATGCTCGAATATTTTTGTCTCGTGTCGTAAAACATTTCCTACGTTTACATGCTTCATCTCTTCCACTAATTCTTTGGTCAAAACACGCTAGAACTTGCTTGAGTTGGAGTAAGTGGGCCCGGCAGCTATTGTCCACATTAGCATTATGAAAAATAGGGAAAATAGATTAACGCCGTCTGTGGAAAACCACACATTTTACCACAAAAATCCTGTGGAAAAAAGCCAGTTAGAAGCCACTCTTATTGTCAAGTGATTCTCAAGCCTTTGGAAAAAATGAGCGTTCTTGAAGAAAGAACCGTTGAGAACGACTAAGATAAACCGTTTGATTGAAGTCAGTCTGATCCTTAAAAAAAGTAATATCATTTGTTTGGAAAAAGTTTATTATCATGAGTTCAAACAATGAAGAATCCACACCTCGAAGGGCTAGGAAACACCCTAAAGAAGGGGAACCCTCGCATGCTGTCCCAACTACTCGCCATCGAGCTCACCAACAGCATAGACGATGTGGATCTAAGATAGCTGCTAGGCTCATTAGGGAGGTGGCCACAATCCGCAAATATGAGAAACATAACCCAACAAAACATAGCCATGCATGAGCTGTTAAGAAACATGCAGAGCCAAGGAGGATACCTAGTTCCTCCATATGAAGCCCAAGGAAATGCAATTCATGATCATTCACAAGGAAACTACTACCACGGTGAAGAGAAGGTCCAAAGCCGAACGACTGACTACCAACAATATGTGGGAGAGGAAGCTTCCCAGAAAAGGGAAGTTGGTGATAGTATATCCACCAACTATGCCACTGACCAACCCACTTAGGTTCCATTCAACTTTCCTCCAAAGTACGACTCACAAGACATGCCCTAGAGTTTCGTAAGTGTCTTTGACAGGCTGAGCCCAAGGCTGCCTAGAAATAAGCAACTCAACCTTTCATATATCTAGAAATAGGCAGTATGAACCTCATCGGTTTTAAAGACAAGATGAGCAATTTTATAACGATGTGCCTCGGAACCCTTTCACTAGAAATAAGCATGAGAGGAGAGCAGAACAAGACATGAGCCAAGTAGGACCTTCCCAACCACCTCCAGAAACTTGGGTTAGGGAAGATGAAGATTCAGATGAACCGCAGAGGTCATGTGATCTTGATGACGACAATGACAATCTACCATTTTCGCAAGGGATTATGAATGCCCCTGTACTGAACCACTTTATGCTCCCCAAAATTCCCAAATATGATGGAAGAGGTGATCCTGCGAAGCACCTCAACAGCTTCAAGACTCACATGTGCCTAAGAGAAGTCGTCCCCGCCATGAAGTGTAGAGCATTCTACTTGACCCTAAGTGGAGTAGCTGAAATATGGTATACCAGACTTTTAAGGAAGCATCTGAAGTTGGCCAGGCTTCAAGAAAACATTCCTTAAGCTCTTTGCAACAAGTAAGGAAGGTGAAGGGCCCATATAGCGCCCACAAGACATGAGACAACAATAAGGCGAGTCAATGAAGAGTTACCTGTCCTATTTAATCGATGAAATGGCGTACTGTGTGCAAGTTACAAATAGGGAAACTTTGACAACCCTAAGAGGATTGGACATGAACTCTCTCTTCTAGAGAGATGTACAAAACAAAGACCCTACAAGTTATAACGCTTTACTGGAACTAAGGCGGGAGATCATCAATGAAGAATTGAGGGATCATTAGGGTAAACCAATTACTCCCACCTCCTCAAATGCAAAGAGAAAGAGGCCCAACCTCACACTTGATGTACCACCAAGTTGGACGGTTTACCTTATTTAATCTGGGATAAGCATTGGCTACAGCGACATTAAATGCAGTACCTACGTTAGCTTATGAGGAAGTGAATCCTAGTACTGAAATATACAAAGGCATACCCTACCAACGATTCTCTCAAAATGGGAAAGGTAGAGGACGAGGCGCTGAACCTAGAAATAGGAATAAAGTGCCCCTCTAATGTATATACCACCATTCTTCTAGCCATAGCACTGCTGGTTGTAGAGATATTGCATTGCACTCCCAGAACAATAATCAATAGGGATATAGGTGCCTCTGAAGAGACGCTCCTCTTAAGCAGAACCAAAAACCTATAAATGATGAGCCGAGGCGTCCAAACAGAGACGACATCCCTCGAAGGATAGATGGGGAAAGACCTAGGGACAGTCAAAGACAGAGAATGAGTCCCACAGCTAATGTTGGCTGTGAACCCATCAGAGAAATGGACATGATTTTTGGAGGCCCATAAGTTGGGGAAGAATCCAAAAACTCCCTAAGAAACTATGATAGGGAAGCAAGAGACTTCCCAATGGCGACCGTTATAGTTAACAACAACTGATCCTCCACCGAGAGAAGGGTTCAACCTATCACGTTAACCTAAGATAATGTAGTTAGTGTATATTATCCACACTATGACACCCTAGTGGTGAGGGCCCTTATATCTCGCAATGGCCTAAAAAGGATGTTAGTGGATAATGAAAACTCTGTCAACATCATCTTTGGAGTCATCTTTGATAAAATGGAGGTTGACCATGAGCTAACCCCAATGAATTCTCCCTTGTATGGCTTCACTAGCAATAGCATCGTCCCAATGGGTAAAATCACTCTAGCAATAGAGTTGGAGATGACATCCTTAACTACTCATCACTTTATGGAATTTCTAGTGGTAGACAATCGCTCCGCCTACCACGGAGTGCTTGGAAGGTCGACATTAAAGGAATTATGGGCCATTACGTCGATTCACTATTTATGTATGAAGTTCCCAATAGAGAATGGAATTGCCATGGTCAGAGGTGATTAGTTGAGTGCAAGGGAATTCTATTCAAACTCCCTTAGAAAAGAAAAAATGCGAAGTGTCAATGTAATCCAAACAGACATTGATTACATTGACATGGATGACGTCCCTGAACAAAGACTTAACCCTAAACAAGGAAAGATGTCGAAATGACGGATGCCTCCAAAGAAGAGGCTGTCCTTGGAGCTATAAATACCTCTCAAGAAGAGGTTGTCCAAGACTCGCGAGAATCCCCTAAAAAAGGGAGAGCTACTGAACAAGCAGCTCATTTCGAAGAACTAGACCCTCGGATCATCGATTACGAGCCTCGAATAGCCTCAGTAGAGGAATTGGAGAGTTTTCAATTCCCAAGATTCTTCCAAATGTTTGCAGGTTGGAAAAGATTTGCCGCCGGAGGCCAAGGAAAAGCTGAAAAGTAAAGAAGTTTATCGACTATAACTTTATCCGAGGATCGATGTATCCGAAGTGGGTCTCTAAGTCAAAAAGCACAATGGCTAGTGGAGAGTTTGTGTTGATTTCTCAAACCTAAATCAAGCTTACCCCAATGACTAATTTCCACTTCCTCGGGTAGGCCACTAGTGGACTCAACAGTTGGACATGAACTACTTAGTTTCATGGATGCCTACTTCGGGTACAATCAGATCCCAATGTTCCCAATCGACGAAGAGCACATGTCCTTCATAATGGACAAGGGTCTTTATTGCTATGCCCTTTGGGGTTAAAAAAATGTAGTGGCCACTTACCAAAAACTTGTCAACAAGATGTTCACCAACCTCATTGGAAAGAGAATGGAGGTATATATGGACGATATGCAGGTGAAAAACTTGAAGGCAGAGAATCATGTCAAGCACCTCGATGAAAATTTCCAAGTATTGCAGAGGTACATGATGATGTTTAACCCCTTAAAATGCACCTTTAAAGTTGCCTTTAGAAAATTATTAGGCTACATAGTCAATCAAAGAGGCATCGAAGCCAATCCAGAGAAGATTAAAGTCTTGATTGAAATGAGGTCACCTCACAAAATCTAAAGAGGTGCAGAGCCTCACTAGACATGTAGTTGGTTTGAACTGCTTCGTTTCAAAGGCGACGGACAAATGCCTACCCTTCTTCAAGATTCTAAAGGGACGAAATATGTTATAGTGGAAAAAAGAGTGCGAGGTAGCCCTGCAAGAGGTGAAAAAACACTTGGGACAGACTCTCCTTCTCTCCAAACCTAAGGCTGATGAACAACTCTAGTTGTACCTAGTAGTAACCATCACAATCAGTTCAATTCTCGTAAGAGAGGATGGTGGTCACCAGCTACCCGTTTATTTAAGTAAGCAAAGCACTTTTGGTAGAAGAGACTCACTATCCAAACATGGAGAAGCTAGTACTCTCCTTAGTGACTACCTCTCGAAAATTGAGGCTATATTTCTAGGCCATACCATACACGTGCTAACTAACTTCCCCCTCAAGTAAGTGCTGCAGAAGCCCGATGTTTCGGGAAGATTACTAAAGTGGGTTGTGGAACTTAGCGAATTCGATATTGTGTTCAAGCCAAGGGCCGCTATTAAAGGACAAGCCTTAGGATATTTTGTGGCAGAGTTTACCCTTATTCCAGAAATGGAAGAGGAGATGGAACCTGTGAACCTCCCAAACAGAACCTTTTTGTTGATTGCTCTTCAGGGAACACAGGAGCTAGAGCTGGAGTTATCCCGGTTAGCTCAGAGGAACATAAACTCAATTGTGCCATGAGGTTCAGCCTCAAGGCCACCAACAATGCAGCAGAATATCAAGCCCTCCTAGCTGGCTCCTGATTGGACAGAGAAATGTAGGTGAAGAGACTGGTAATCAACAATGACTCCCAGCTGGTAGTTAGCCAGGTTCATGGTAATTTCTCAGCCAGAGACAAGTCCATGGCTTCTTATCTGAAATTGGTCATGAAATTTGTTCTAGCTTTTGAAAAATTTGAATTGGTACAAATCCCACATAAAGAGAATGCTTACGTCGATGCTCTTTCAAAATTGGCAAGTAGTAAAGATTCCGAACTATTCACTGAGGTACCCATAGAGCACCTTCCTAGACCATCTACTACTACAGACGAATAAGTGATGTGGGTCGAAGATACTCTGCTATGGATGAAGCCAGTAATAGGGTTCCTCAAGGACCTGGCATTACCTTTTGAGAAAGAGGAGGCACAGAAACTCTAAAGACGAGTCACTCCCTTCGTCTTCCAAGACGACGTGCTGTCAAATGAGGTTTCTCCTTGCCCTTACTCCGATACATAAGGGAGAACAAGCCACTTATGTGCTTCGAGAAATTCATGAAGGGATATGCGACAACCACTCGGGAAGGGTATTCCTTAGCACAAAAGGTGTTGACAAANCCTTCGTCTTCCAAGACGACGTGCTGTCAAATGAGGTTTCTCCTTGCCCTTACTCCGATACATAAGGGAGAACAAGCCACTTATGTGCTTCGAGAAATTCATGAAGGGATATGCGACAACCACTCGGGAAGGGTATTCCTTAGCACAAAAGGTGTTGACAAAAATATTATTGGCCCACATTGAAATAGGATGCACAACAATTTGCTAAAAAATGCGATAAATGTCGAGGCTTAGCAACAATTCAAAGGCAACCTTCTCAAAAAATAAGCGTTGTTTCTAGCCCCTAGCCATTTTCCAAATGGGGGGTTGATCTTATAGGCCCTACCTAAAGGAAAGGGCAATTTCAACTTCACAATTGTCGACATTGATTACTTTACCAAATGGGTAGAAGCCGAACCCCTTTCCAAGATCACTGAAGTGAATACTTCCAAGTTCCTATGGAAAAACATTATTTGTAGGTTCAGAATTTCCCATTCAATTATCTCGAATAATGAGCGACAATTCGACAATAAGGTCAAAAACTTGTGTGAGGAACTGTACATCAAAAAACATTTCTCCTCCCCACATAACCCTCAGGCTAATGGACAGGTGGAAGTTGTTAAAAAGACTATCAAATACATGCTAAAAAGAAAGTTGGAAGCTTCTAAAAGGGCTTGGGTCGACGAACTACCTCAAGTCTTATGGGCTATCCAAACTTTGAGCAGACGCCACAAGAGAAACTCCTTTCTTTACGGCTTATGGAGTTGAGGCTATGATCCCAGTTGAAGTAGGTCTGTCGTCTCACGTCGCATTCATTTTAATGAAATATCTAATGACGAGTTGAGAAGGTACGAATTAGACCTCCTTGAATAAAAGAGGGACGATTCTCAAGCTAAATTGGCTATCTACCAACGAAAAATGATTGGATACTCATTTCTAAAGTTAAGAAATCATATGGCTTGAATGAACTGGTGCTTCAGAGGGTATTTTTATCTTCTAAAGAACACGAGGCAGGAACCCTTGGTCCCAACTAGGAAGGTACCTACCGCATCAAAGAAGAGGTTTGGCCTGGAAGTGAAAAAATTTAAGATATAAATGGAAAGGCACATCCTCATCCATGGAAAGCAGCGTAACAGTTTACTTTATCATGTGGGTTGCACCTATGATGAAAATCACTGAGGTTAATACCTCCAAGTTCAAATGGAGGGATACTCTTTACTTATTTTGCACTCTCTACCCATTAGTCTTAGATAGTGACAAACAACTTAACAATAGGAAGATTTGGAGGCTCAACAAAAAGCTTGAAATTAAGAAGCTCAATGCTTTTAAGGGTGCTTGGAATGACAAGCTTCCCTAAAATAAAAAGGAAGTTATTATACATCATAATTTGGTCCTCCACAAAGTTCTCCTATTGTCCATGGACCCTAGTATCGGAACATTGGAACTAATTAGAAAGGTATATATTACATTATCGAGGTAATACGTTAGAGGACCTACACAATTGAAGGCATGGCTACCAAAGAACAAATTCATCTTTCGAATGTGGAGTCCCATTTGTAAATACTATAACGTAGGCCACATTTTTCACATTCAGTTTATTTCGGACACTCTTTCTCGATGTGTGAATATTTCTAGCCAAGTTAATGAAGACTCTTTGTCTTGCGAGACCTCTTATCTATGTTATCCTATCTTCTCCAACAAGTTACTTTAGCATGAGAGGCCAGGTACCTGAAAAAGAACCAACCTCACAACCATCTATGGCACCTCGTAGCGATCAACATAACGACATAGGGAGCCACCCATATATTGGAGAGCTTCCATTGTTAATTTAATTCCTTATTTGAAGACGCATTGGCATAGGGGAGCCACGACCTATGGATGGGATACCATCCTTAACCTATTTTCTTATTTGAAAAGGCATTGATATATGAGGTTACCCCACCTATTGAACAGACGGTACCAACGATAATCTATCACCTTGCGAAAAAAACACCATGATAAGAGTCATTTACCTAGTAAAAGAGGGGTGCCATCCTTAACCTATCCTATATAATCGATCAACTAGAAATGAGGGGTCTAAACACCTCTAATAAGGGTGACCCTCATAACCATCTAAGGTGCTCTACGTTCCGAAAATCAGTTAAAATCATCCTAATTCCTTTACAAACCCGACTCTCGTATTTCCTTCTCCTTAAGTGTTACTCTCACACATAATGTATTTCATAACGTCCTTTGACTCACTTGAGCATTGAAGTGCATATGATTGTGACCTTTTCGCCCTTTATGTTTGGAGAGGTTCCGATCTTTCACATCTAACATGTGCATTCCAAGGGCACATGTAACATATGTTTGGAGATTATTGGAGGCTAGATATGTTGACAAGCTAGATCTTGTTTATGTCCGAAGTTCAATAAAGTTACAATTAACTATGAAAACAATTTTACACTAAAACTGAAACAATCACATTAATATAAAAAATATAACAAGAAATAAGATCACAATTATCTCAGTCATTCTCTGACGTACTATCTGCTTTGGGGAATCTTTCCTCTTACCTCTTACGACATTGTTTGCTTAAGTTAAGATAATTTTGAGGACGAAATTTTTTAAGGTTCATAGGGATGTAATATCTTGAATTTTATATTGTTAATGGTTGGTGTGACTCATTTAAGAAATGATTTTTAGATCCTCTGCCCATTTAAGGTAATGAAACCAGAGACATAGGTTATTTAAAAAGTCCAAAGATTTAAGATATTAAGTTTAAATAAATTTGGGTACAAAAATTTAATGAAGGCTAGATTGCCACAATGGTCATCCGCATGGTATTTTTCATTGGCAACCTAGGTTCAAATTAACATGTAGATTTTTTATAGAGTTTTTGTAAAAAATATTTTTGAGTTAAAAACTCATCATTTTTCCACATTAAGGCACAATTATGTTACGTTAATTGGAGTGAATATGTTTCTTATTAATGGACATTCATTAAAATATGTTAAAAATCCCTAAACCATTCATTTTCCTCAATTTTTCACCATTTAGATGTTTTTATGAAAAAAATTATAAGAATTATTTTGGGCTTAAGACTCATCAAATTCTTACTTAAGCTCAATTTAAGAAGATTTAATATTATATAACTCTCCCATAGTTTTTTTTACTAAAAAGTGAGGTTACACAATACGAAGGTTACTTTTTACCCCCACCTCTCCTCAAATCCGAATTTCACTTCTCTTCATCTCAAAATTTGTCTTAGTTTTAGGTTACTTACAAGAAGTATTGCTACAAGTTTGATTATTTAAAGCAAAGGGTTTCTAATTTCTTATCAAGAATCAAGGTAGATGGTGCAAGTTGATTGTTTTCCCTATGAATATGTGATAAGTACATTTTTACACACTTATTTTACTGTCAAAATAAGAAAAATTGTTGATTAATATGTTGGAATATAGCTTAATTATATGTAATTTACATTTTACAGGACAGCGTGATGAATGTACGGAAATAAGGGGAAACAAGTGGGAAAATGACCAAATTGAAGGAAATGAAAGTTCAGGGACCAAATTGTAAATATTCAAAAGATGATTCAGAAAGTAAAACGAAGATATGAATATGACGAGGTCAAATTGGGCTAAGGAATAAAGCATGGAAAGAAGAAGAAGTGGAGAAAGAAGTCATAAAACGAGGAACAGAGTTCGAGGACCAAAACGCAACAATTCTGAAAATGGGATAAGATATGCGGTTGCATAGCCTAATCCCCTATGCAGTCACATGTGCCCATTCGGAGAAATCCAGCACCTAGTTCAAGACTTCTATGTGACCGCAACGCCTATCACTATGCGGTCGCATAATATTAATTTGTGACACAAATCTCAGTTTCCTAATTTACGTCAAATTCTTATGGAAACCAACTTCTTTCGTGATATTTCAACCCTAGAACATACTAGAACAAATGAGGATGCCTTCATGCATATTTTTCTCTGCTTTTTGCTCAAGATTTCCATGGAGAACTAAAATTCTTGGTGAAGTTAGGAAAGAACTCATTGGATTTGGAGATATCACACCTTCTGTTCATGTAATTTGATCTTTCCTTGTTAAATAGTTCTAGGATTTAGACTTTTCCTACATGAATTTTGTTTGAGATTGATTTAAATTTTATTAAATTCTTCATAGATCTA
>CAIGRN010065263.1:443-21828 GCA_903798345.1 Fraxinus anomala
AAAAAAAAAAAAAAAAAAAAAAAGGGGGCTAGTGGGACAAATGGAAGTGATGAGAAATGATTGTATGGTGTGATAGTCGGGCCCACACACTGTAGAAAAAATTAAATTCTTCTGGAAAAAAAGGCTGACAAACAGGAATGTTAAAACTTAAAAGAAAGAAAGAAAGAGGAGATTTTGATTGGTGAGCTCGAGTGCCATTGCTAGGGCTTTGAAAATCGATTTGAATGTTGCCCACTGCCTAATAATTAACCCAGCCCATTTTTTTCAGAAAATTTTCCATACCATTGCAATATTTATCAAGTAAAAGTTTTATATATTGAACTGCTATTGCAGTTTTCAACTAGAAAAGCGTCCACCATATCTTGTAACCTACTATCTCCAATATTTACTTCTTCAAATGGCAAGCACAATTTCCTATATCTACACCAATAACAAAATATTTTCAAGAAGTATCGCTCCAAATGAAGGCTCCAAGCATATTCCGTAACTTCTCCAAAATATTTTTTGGGGGCTTCATAACTTGCATTAGATAGGCTTAATATGCTTTTGACATCAATAATTCGCTCACCTATTGGTAAGGTTTTATTTTTCCTTCAAAAGTTTTATTTGATTCCTTGTATGGTGTTATGGATCATAAGGATTCCATCCTAAGGGTGAGCATGAGTACAGTTGGGATGAGTTCGAACACGATAACGGAATTTACAGTTCGAATTGGACGAAATCTCAATATAAAATGGAACCAACAAGAGGAATAAACTAACCAAACGATAAACAAACCAACAGTTAGTATTTCGTGAAATCCCAACCCAAAATCAAATTGAAAAAAAGAATAAATTGACCCGAGTCAATTCTGGTCGGTTCGATTTGTTGACTTCAAGAGGATTTTCCATGAAAACCAGTGCTTCTAAAAATCGCCCCTCAAATCGAAACTGAATCGACATCCCTCAAATCATGGTTTTCGGTTTGTCGACTTCAAGGGGATTTTTCTCCATTGATTAAGCAAGGTCTTGGGGCGAGTAAAACATTTTTTGATATATTACTTTCAGCAACAAAAATCGTTCATATTACTAATCCAAAAATCATTCGTTATAGTTATTCAACTTTTACCTACAATGGAAAAACTATCAACACATTACAAATGGCCAAAAGTCCCCCAAATATCTAACATATCAATAAGAACACGTTTAATACGTAACACAAGAAGAAAAAATTGCAATAAATAAAGTTTTAAATCATATTTATTTGTTTTAAGTAATATTTATTTAAATAAATATGATTTAAAACTTTATTTATTGCAAGTTTAAAACTTTAGGTTTTGCAAACTATTTTTTAAGAACTTTGAAGTCCAATCAAAATTAATATTCCCTGACGGATATTCACGGCATCAAATCCTTTTGTACTCGATTTATCGTTTCAAAACCTAAAAAATTTGACTCATTAATTTTATTTCTATCCAATGTATAGTTGACATCAATTGCATTGTAAATAGTGCAATTTATATTTAAATCCATAATAAAGATTACATGGTTGGACAGGAAAATCGTAACTTGTGCTATAATAAATTAAGCAATAGAGCACGAATTTTGTGTTTAGACGATATGAATCAATATGCAGAGTGTGCACTTTACTTATTATTACGAGGATATGATTTGAAACATATCATATATTCAACATCGAACCATGGTTGAACATAGTCCCCTGATCTTCCCAATTAATTCTATTTGGTTCGTAAATCTTATTTTTCGTGCTATTTTGGTCTTTCTTCAAGTTTCTGTCCAGTTTTGGTATTTTTTCATCATAAACTTCAATTTTTGATGTCGTAACTTTCAAATTCTTCCGGGTTGGTCTCCAAAACTTCATAATCATCTGAAATTGGTCCGTCTTAAGTTAAAAAGTTTATAATTTAATCCTCAGACTTTTCAAATATTGAATTTCACCACAAAACTTGCGATATCCTATGACGACTCTCTTATTACTTTTATTACTCCCATGCAATTCAACCAGTCTTTAACTACTTCGAACCAACTCCAATTTAGTTCAAAATCGTCCTTTCCCGTCAATTACATCCACATTCGAATTTTTCTACAATTAATATAATTACAGTAAATTATGTAGAAATTGCTCGATTGGATAATTTATCAGGTCTAATAATACAAAAAATACACTTATCTTCTTTCAAAGTTTTTGTTTGTCTTCTTATGTCATTATGTTACAATTCAAATCACAACGGAATAGAGACTAATACATCATGCATATTGTGCAAAAATTGGTTTACATATCTAATCAACAAGAAATTTTAGTATCTCGTGAATTTTATTGAAATATCATGTGTTTGTTGAACATGTCTCTATCAAGTATATAAATTTATGTTACGAATGGACAATATTTTGAGTTATATTATAAAATTATAATTAAGCAAATATACTATTTATGTTGCTTCCCAAAACCTTTTACAATGCCAACAAAATTGATCAAGGGCTGCTGCTTATTCTATAGAATTCATTTAAAATAACTCAAATCTTACCTAATGCGACATTATTGCACACACGATTTTGATGTTGAGAGCGTGAAAGCGTTAGGATGGTATCATTTGCCTTCCATCCCATATCATATATAATCATTAATTTTGAATAAAGAATTTAGAGTTAAATAATCAAAACGAGTCGAATGGTTAGTAAAAAATTAAATTAATTAAAAATACCAAATTTTGAATTAATTCGGATTTTTCTAGTCTGATATAATTTTTATAACATTATCTCATGTAACATAATAATTACAGGGAGAACTTTGATACGTATATTCTAAAGATAATTTTAAATCGAAAAGTTACCAATTTTTTGGCGATTGATTGTAATCGTGTTTATTGTGTTACCGATTCAAAGATATTTAGAGACATGGACAATTTAACCACAGTTTCATTAAAAAAAAAGGACTATAGGTAAGATTTTTAGCTTATGACAAACAAATATATAGGTCGAAAACCTTGATTAAAATAACAAATTGAAAACAAAATGGTAGGTACCATACATTTTATAGGGCAGTCGGGGGATAACGACCAGATAAGGGTCCCACCTCTAGTTATCGGAGTGTTCTGTCCATCATTGTTGACCACGAAAAATGTTGCAATAATTTTTTGTTTGGGGGCATAAAGAAAATGATTTTCAAAGATATTATTTCCCACAAAAATTGATGCACTTTTCCACCTTGTAAATCTCCGGCTTGACTTTAATTTATATGGTAATTATTCTTCACATATCATATCAATGATATATAATACATTTTTGTAATATATATTCTCTCTTTTCTTCCATGTGATTTCTCTTATGTAAATAGAAATTGATTTGAGTGTTTCAGTGTCTTTGTTGGTTAAATACTTGTATTTTTTGAATTGTTTCGTCGAGAAAAGTTGTCGAGAAAGTTTTCGATGCAACGATTTTTGTCGTTAAAAGTAAAGTTTCTTTTAGTGAAATTTGATGTCGTTTAAAAAGCATGTAGCCAAAAGGCCTAGTTTCTTAGTTAAAGTGCCTTGGAGCAATTGTACCATACCTGGGAGTGGGATTGTTATTTATTTACAGACAAATCTAAAGTGGTAATAGGTGACACGTCGATCAATTGAATTGTCACTTTAAATGAGTTGTCACATTAAATCCTTACTCAGTGAAAATTAAAATTTAAATTTAAATTTAAATCAAAGTAAATAATTAATTTTAATTACACATTTCTTGAAATTCTCAAATTTTCAATTACACATTTCATTAGTTTTTGTCAAAATTTACTAAAAATTTGATTTTAATCTCCACCTAACAAGGGTTAACTCCGTTTTTGAGCCCCATTTTATTAAAATTAACGTTTCATACTCATTTTGAACTACATATTTTTCTGGTAAAATAATTTTACACGTAAATCTCAATTTTTTTCTACATTTTAACCACACATTCTCCAAAAACTCACTATTACAAAACTAATTTTTTTCCCCTTAAAATAGGACTCAAATAGAGGCTTAAGTATTATGACTGTCATTGGATTGAATTTTGATCCGAATTTGATTTGAATTAGATGAAACTAATGGGAGATGGATTTAGGGTTTCAGTCCGATAATCCGATCAAAATTCGAATTCGATAATCCGTTAACTAAATGAATCAAATATGAATATAGATAAATCATATCCGATGTGTTATAAATAATTGAGTTGGTAAAATATTTTTATAACAAGTTATTTGTCATTAAAATATATAGATGAGAAAATAAATAATTTAGAATAAATTTTTTATCAAATTCAAAACATAAAAAAAAATTGAAAAATATATGTTGAATTATCGGTACATATAGAAGGTGAGAATTCAATGAGTAATTTTGGAATCAAATTTAACAATTAAATATATGTTGAATTATCGAATCTGATAATCACTCTTATCGGATCGGATATAGGCAAATCCAGTCCATATTCGATCCATATACACCCTACTAAATATATTCATGTCACATCTATATCAATCTATCTTGGGTAATGACTCATCTTTAGCCGGTTCATTAGTTGAGGGTTAAGGCCAACAAGGTACCCACGAGTCGTCTCATGACTTCTCGAGACAAGTATCCTTGGTTAAGTTGCATGTGTCGAGGTGTCACTTGGCTAGATCATGCGAGACCTTGGCTTGTACTACTAAAATATGAGGCTTCAACATGGATTCTCCATCGTAAGGTCATATTTCGTCGATACTGCCAATTTAGTTTTTACCATCGGTACATATAGAAGGTGAGAATTCAGTGAGTAATTTTGCAACGACAATGCAACCATCGGTGGTAGTCGTTTCTAGTTCCATTGGTATGCCTTCTCTTTTAATATCAAGTAATTCACAAAAAATTTCGTCAAAAATTCGTCATAATTCATCGATGATAGTGATTTCATCCGTCATTGGTATTCTATCACTGAAGCCGCTGTTTTTAATAGTATTACTTGTTGCACAATAAACAAAAATTATGGTAAACAAATACCTATGTGTAATAAACTAGAGAGAAAAAGATAGAGAAATCAATAGAATTATGTGTATTTTATTGAGAATCAAAACCTCATATTTATATGGAATGATTATGTATACAATGGTAATAATTTATATCGCTGTAGGGGTACAATTTTCATTTAATAATAAATTTACAATTTACAACATTCCCCATTGAATGACACATTACAAAATATCTACCTCGTTAAGATCTTGTCAAGAAAATTCAGTGGGACAAAACTTGACCGAGGGAAAAAGAGTACAGTCATTTCCCTTGATTTTAATTCTTGTATCAATTCATTCTTATCTTGTACATCAATGTATCAAATAACACCGTCTTCATACAAAATATTTATCAACATTTGATGACTATAGTAATACGATGATTTCAAAAATAGATCTTGTTGTTCTCTTCAAGAGTAACATACGCAATTTGTAACATATAATTGTATTCTTATGATGATAAATGTTTTTTAGGTTATGAACATTCATTACGTAACGAATATCCGTTAAAATCTTATTAGAAAAAATTATGTGGGAAAAATCCTAATGAATGAAAAAAAATACATTATTCCTTTAAGTACACTACAAAAATTGTCTCATAAAAAATTTGTCAGAAAAACCCAATTAAACAAAACATTGAACAAGGAAAAAAATAGTACAACACGTATCTACTCCCCCCTAGTGATAATATCACTTCAATTATGCTTCAAGCATATTAAATCATCCAATGATAATATTAAATTTATATAAGATAAGTTGACTATAATTACATTTATTATATGCATATCAAATTTCATGCATTGTCATGCTAACATGATATAGACTTGTGATAATATATACCATATGATAAATTATATATTTATACAAGTTTTCACGAAATTCATTATATAAGAGTAGTATATTTCATATTACGACTTTATTTTTTTCATTTTCATTTCGTATAAGTATATACATTTAGGTGCTCAGACTATAAATCCAGAAATTTCAGATTTTCTAGTGAGTTCAATTTTATTAGGATTCCGTCCAAAATTTTAAGTTTCTCTTAGTAAATTCTTTTACCACGATCACGTCATTTTATTTGGTTAATCATTACTTTGATCGATGAATAATTTATTTCGATATCCTCGCTACTCATAATATGAATTGGTACATTATGTACAAAAAATATTATCGACAACTTTTTTATTTTCAATTATTTTTATTTTTCAATAATGACATAACTTATTGAGATATCTTAATCTTCAATATATCAGGTACCTGAGCCTCTTCTGAGGTTTTATAATTTGTTGTGTCAAAATACTCGTGAAGAATATTTGCCTCATTAATGTGACCATCTTTGCCAATTGCTTCATTTTATATTAGAATAGAATATCATCACGTTTCAGACTTGTCATAAATTTATCAAATATAATATTAACTAATTGTTCTCTAGGACGTCAAATTGTGTTGGAGCATTTAAATGCATCCAAATTAATTATGTTTCGAATTTTTAGTTCGAATTGACTTTTGTGAGGATTTAGATAATTATACATTTAGTGTCTTGATTCCCCCTAGTCTTGAGAGAATTGTCCACTCAAATTGACAATCAACAAACCGCGTTATGAAATATCACACATTTTAAATAAGGGTTTAAACTATGCATTTATTCTCAATATTTTTTATTTTCCATCTAGTACATTATGGTGGATTAATTTTAAATATATTGCACTAAGAAAATAATTAGATGGAAAAATTAGGCTATAACCATAAGCCAATTATAACATGGAAAACTATGATATTGTAATATCATTCCCTAAACAAAAATGTGAAGTACTTTGTTCTCAATTAATTGGAGGAGTTTAACAAGCAATAGTGTCAAACAATTTATCGACATTCCAACTAACACTTATTAAAATGTTGAGATTTAGGATCACTGGCATTAACAAGACACACCGTCTTGCTTGTATAATCAGAAAATTATTCTCATAATTTGAATAGTAATTTCGCAAATTTCAGATTGCGAACACCATGCGATCATCTAATATCTATATCAAATTTAATAGATACAAATAATATCTAGATGGTTAATGTAGAGTATGATGAGACCCCATTTATCACTCTTATTAATTTTCATAAAATATAGGAAATATTTTTATTATTTTAGTCGGTGATGGTTAATGAAAAAAATTCATGAAAGAGAATAAACATCATATTGAATCTCGTTGAATTGAAGAATCTTCTAATTTTTCATTGAATATTCATTTGAATTTTTAATTTCGCATAATTATTGATCAAGTAATGTTCCAACTGGTCATGTCAAGCAATAAAGTCAAATTGAATTTTTGATATAATATAAGAAATAATTGAATTATTTAATTTCGAAGAATATAATTAAACATTATATAATTATATATCATTCAAGTAGTCAAATTAATCAACATCCTCGTGACATTAGTTATAAATTTTCCTTCAAGGATAAACATGAATTTAAAATGATACATTCTTTGAAATGTGTGCTACTTCGAGAGCTCGTTATGTTTTATCATTACTCTTTCAAAAGCAATATCTCAATATTCTTTTGAAATATTGAAAATTATAATTCATGCTCTTCAAGAACGATAAATTAATATTCTTCTTGAATATTTCCTTTAAAAATTACAATCCAATATTGAGTTTTTTTTTTTTTTTGTAGTGTTTCTTCAAGAATACAATAAGATATACAATATTCGAAATGTGTGTTACTTCGAAAGCACGTTATATTTTATTATTACTTCTTCAAGTGCAATAGATTAATATTATTCTGAAATATTGACAATTGTTTCATGCTCTTCAAGAGCAATCACATATTTTTACAATAACTTAATACAAAAATTTACTCTTCAAGAGTAAGAATATAATTTCTGTTAAATCGTATTAATTATACTCTCTGAGAGCAAGTAAAATTTAATAAAATATATGTAAATAATATTGTGCTACTTCAGGACCAATAATATATTATTAGACATGTTTATAAGTAATATTTTTCTAAAATATTAATTATAAAGTTGTGCTATATTAGGAGCAACAATATAATATATTATCAATTTAAAATTTATAAAGGAACATTTTAAAATTTTAATCAGATTAAAAATATTAATTACCATACAAATATGATATAAATTTATATATAAAAATTAATTACCATTGGAAAAAAAATTTAGGAATCAAACAAATCTTTACAAGAATGATAGATTTCAATTTAGTGTTCGTCCATTAAAAATAATTTGATTTCAATAGTTCACTGATGTCAAATTTCTCAAGAATCAAATAATTATTTAAGATAACTTATAAAATTTCATGCATATTTTACTAGATTTTCACGTATACATATTTTATCATTGATTAAGAGCATATAACGTATAGACAATTCACCATACAAATAAAATTAATATTGCGACACACAAACAAAGACAACAAAGATGATTAGGCTTATAAAAATTATTACCTTCTAATTAATTCCCTTTGCTTTTGAGAGAATCGTGGAGGATAAATTGTTATAAACTAGCGATAAATCAATAAAATTGAGTGTGTTTTGTTGAGAATCAAAATCTCATTTTTATAGAAAAGAATTATGGATATAATGATAATAATTTTTAAAACTAAAGAAGTACAATTGTCATTTACTAATAAATTCACCATTTACAATCCATGTTACATTCCTTTCCGATCTTGAGAGGTGCAAAATATGCATGCCTAACCATGTGTATGTATATTGACATCAAACAAGATCTAACCACGTGTAAACCTAAAAGGAGATTGCTAGAAAAAAACACTTAAAAAGACAAGTTGACCTTACCAGCTCTCATTTTTGCCGCCTCACTGATTTCTCTATATAAACACTTTAAAACACAACCCACGTTCCAATAGTCCAAACAAACTACTCTTATCTCTTTCAAACCTCCTTGTACAATTATACACTCTCTCCCGCTCTATCTCTCTTTCTTTCTATCCCATGGCCAACGGGAAACCGGAGACAAATGACGTCTCCTCCGGCCAACCCCACGTACCTATTCCGGCTTTTGATCCTCCTCAAAAACCCAAAAGAAACAAGTATGCTTTGGCTTGTTCGTTCTTGGCTTCAATGACCTCCATCTTACTTTGATACGGTAAGAATTTTTCTGTATATGCAAAGTGTAATGATACGTCGTATCACTGTTGCTGAACATGGTCATTTTCAATAATAAGTAGAGAATGATTAATCAGTTTTTTTTATGAATACATGCATAATTGAAGTTGCTTTTATGGATTTCATGCAGATATTGGAGTGATGAGTGGAGCAATTATTTACATTCAGAAAGACCTCCAGATAACCGACGTCCAAAAGGAGGTCTTAATGGGCATACTTAACGTCTATTCACTTCTTGGCTCAGCTGCCGCCGGCCGTACCTCAGATTGGATTGGCCGCCGGTATACCATAGTATTCGCCGGCGCAATTTTCTTCGCCGGAGCTCTCTTGATGGGTTTCGCCACCAACTATGCTTTCCTAATGGTAGGTAGGTTCGTGGCCGGCATAGGAGTTGGATATGCCCTTATGATTGCTCCGGTGTACACCGCCGAGGTTGCTCCGGCGTCCTCCCGTGGCTTCCTCACTTCTTTCGCGGATGTTTTCATCAATTTTGGTATTTTTCATATTTAATTATTTTTGGGCTCTTCGAGTTTTACGTTAGGTTTTGTCTTTTCCATGTGCATAAATCTCCAGCACGTAACATGATTGGTGCTGGAAAATTCAGCAAAGTGACAAAGGAGCCAGGACATCCAAGTTTTTCAAAATTTTGTTTATGTTAATTCTACTACACAAATACATACAGATAAGAAACGAGTTTAAAGCAATCAATAATCTTCCTTCTAATTGAATAATTCTTTCTGTATATAATTGACTGAAGAAAATAAAATTTTTATTGTTAAATTAATATATTTTAGTTTGAAAAATATTGGACATGGGGTCCAGTGTTGTGCTACAACTTGTGTGCAAACGATGGCTCTCATTTTCCTACCCATAATCTATCCCGTAAAACATTCTTGCATGCTTTTAATCGAATTCTAAATTGTAAAACTTATTTGAAAATCTCAAAACGAGGTTGAATCACTTGCTTTTTTATTGCTTACTTTTCACACCGTCTTCTACTCACTCCTTGGTCAAAAACTCGATCACAACTGAAAGAATTTGATAGCCACAATCCAAGAACCCAATTTGAGACGTTATATTTCCACAAATTAAATCTCCACTCTCATAGACTTTTTACCATTTGAAGGAACCCAAATTTTTGCACATATTTTTCTTTTATTGTATAATGGAAGTAATATGTATGGTTGAGGGTGATGGAATGTTAAATTTTAAACTCAAAATTTAACTCCTCCCTTCAAAAAATCATCCTATACAAATCGGGTCGGGTCTGGTCGGGTAAATACACATGGGCGACCCATTTTCTTCCAACATGTCCTAACATGACGAATAACTGATGCCATCCAGGTGTTAAATTAGGATGTAGGCAATTAATTTGTACTTCACAAAGAAAATTATGTATATAATTATTGAATTGATAATTTGTTTTATTTTTTGATAGGTATATTACTTGGATATGTATCGAATTATGCATTTTCAAAGCTTCCTACTCACTTGAGCTGGCGATTCATGCTCGGAATCGGTGCAATCCCGTCGATATTCTTAGCCATAGGTGTTTTAGCAATGCCCGAGTCCCCACGTTGGCTCGTCATGCAAGGTCGACTCCGCGATGCAAAAGTAGTTTTGGACAAAACCTCTGACTCACTTGAGGAATCAAAATTAAGATTGGCTGATATCAAAGAAGCCGCGAGAATTCCTGAAGAGTGTAATGACGATGTTGTGAGCGTCAACAAAAAAAACCATGGTGAGGGGGTTTGGCGGGATCTAATCCTCCGCCCAACATCGGCAGTTCGCCACATTTTGATTTGCGCTGTCGGGATTCACTCTTCCAGCAATCGAGTGGTATAGACTCTGTTGTTCTATACAGTCCAGATATATTTGAAAAGGCAGGAATAACTAATGACACAGATAAGCTACTCGCTACAATGGCAGTTGGATTCACCAAAACAATGTTTATTCTAGTGGCTACATTTTTCTTAGACAAGATCGGACGGCGGCCGTTGCTCCTATCTAGTGTCGCCGGGATGATTTTATCTTTAGTAGGCCTAGCAATTGGGCTGACCGTTATTACTCATTCTGACCACAAACTTGTTTGGGCCGTAGCTTTGAGTATTGCCTCAATTTTGTCTTATGTGGCCTTTTTTTCAATTGGGATGGGCCCAATCACATGGGTCTACACTTCCTAAATATTTCCATTGAGGCTGAGGGCCCAAGGGTGCAGTATGGGCGTCNGGCCTAGCAATTGGGCTGACCGTTATTACTCATTCTGACCACAAACTTGTTTGGGCCGTAGCTTTGAGTATTGCCTCAATTTTGTCTTATGTGGCCTTTTTTTCAATTGGGATGGGCCCAATCACATGGGTCTACAGTTCCGAAATATTTCCATTGAGGCTGAGGGCCCAAGGGTGCAGTATGGGCGTCGCAGTGAATAGGCTCGCCAGCGGTGTGATTTCAATGACATTCATATCCTTATACAAGGCCATATCGATTGGTGGGGCATTCTTTTTGTATGCCGGGATTGCTGCGATTGCTTGGGTATTTTTCTACACTTTATTCCCCGAGACTCAAGGAAAAACACTCGAGGAAATGGAGACATTGTTTGGCACTTTCTTCAAGTGGAGATCTACGTTGAGAGAATTGAAGAAGAAAAAGGTCCAGAACGGTGGTACCAATGGCCAAGTCCAAATGGGGACTACTGGCTAGAGTTAAAACTCGAGGGTACTAATGTAAATTACTTGTCTAAGCAATGTCAATTTGAAGTTTTTAGTCGAATGGGTGTGTCGTGCTTGGAGAAAATGGGGATGGTGACAAGTAATACACAATATGTAATGGAATCTTGAAATAGAAATGACAACAAATGATAAAAGACAAATTAATATAAAAAGTGTCTTTTTTTTTTCTAGGTCAATCATTAATATATTAATATTGCGGTTTTTATTTATTGTACCATATTTTAATTGTAATGAATCGTTAAACGAACACAGCTTATTTTGCCCTTTTCGTTTTGTTGACAACAAGATGATATAAGATTGCTCTGATACCAATTTATTAAAGAAAATACGAGATTATATGTACAATATGAAGTAATTGATCACACATGCTGAAGAATTATATAATTTGTAGAGTAAATGAGATTTCAGAAATATGAAAAAATAATACAAATATTTGTATTTACAAATAATGTTTAACTTGTAATGAGGTTAAACAACATAATTATTATATAGAGAAGAGCCAAATATATATAGAGAACGAATGGAGACATTCATAACATTAGTCTTGGTGTTGTAGAAGGAAAAAGATGCTAAAAACGTGTATAAAATGCAAAACGGATTTGGGTCTTGATAACAGCGATTCTGAAACTTCAGGGAAGCAGCTAACTCGCGTTGTACCACTCGAGCGGCAAGCGAGCGATTAGCTCGCCGTAGTTGTAGCACTGGGCGCCATGGCACACAATTTCGGGAAAAAACTTGTTTATTTGCCTTAATTGGTGTTCAAAAATTTCCTTGTTCATATCTTGATTTCTTCAAATCCAACACAAATTTTAAAATCTTAGTTTGGGCTTTCAAATATAATTTCAACTAGAATTTGTCGAATAAACTTCGAATAGGATTACAAAATAGCAATCCAAATATAATTCTTCTTAAGTCGACTTTAATTATAATTCTTAACTATTTTTCAAATAGAATTCCCGTCACACCCTAATTTTAACACGTTTCTTCCTTCATTTTCATCCTCTTTCTATCTTTGGGAGTTCGACAATTTATTTTCACTTCCATAGCCACTTCAAAATATCCTCTTCCTCTTCTTCACCTTTTTTTTCTTTTTTGTCAATGTGCTTCACCTTTGAGGATTAGACCTAAAACAACAAAGATTTTTGAAAATCAATGAAATCGAATTTGATGTACGAACAAAATGCCTCGTAATCAAATAAAGATAAGTGTAAGAATAAGATCCAAATGCATCGCTATAGATTAAAAATAAAAATACAAGAAACTATTAATCTATTTAAATAAATATAAAATATATTTAATAAGTTAAATTAAGTAAAGCTAAAGAAAATAATGACGAACAATTTATGTTCCGTCTTCATTAATATTTTACATAAAACGTCTAATTGTAATGGATATGTGCTCTGGAAATTCTTTTTTATTGACTTCTCTAATTTGCTAAAATAATTCACTTTAATTCATGGGGTTAAAATTGCATAGGTGTATATTATATGTTGTTGATACTATGTCAAATTCTTTTGCTCAATGACTTATGCATAATTTGATGGATATTTAATGTTGTACCCAATAGAGGTAGATTATATCTCCAATGACACGTGGTGCAAGACATGTACTAGGTTGCATCCACTCGGAGAGTTACAAGGAGGTGACAAAACAACTGCTCCGAGCTCGCAAGCAAAGAATGAAAGTCACATTCTCAACAAGAAGGGTTGAGAAAAACCACGTAGGACAAGAGGGGAGATAGCGTCGGAATAAGACAATAGGAGACTAATGAGGCATTGAATGAGGCTTGCCTCCTCACTCGCATCACCACTACCCTCGTGGGTCAATCATAGCCTTTAACAAGATAGCCTGGGGTCGGAGATCAATCCTAGGTCATAATTGCGCTTTTGGCACCGCCCTCCTCCACCAAATAAATCAACATATCCACCTAATTTTTACGCATTCTAATGAAGTACTGTAGCTTGAAATGATTAAGACAGTTCAGTGAGGAGACCTTATCTATAAAAGTGGTTATTTTCCTTCCCAAAAGGGGAAAAAATAAGAATCAGATATTCCTTGAAACCCTAAAAATTCAAAAATTCAATATTACTTGTTGCAAATTCACTCAAAGTTTGTCATATTCTCGAAGTTATTCGTCTATAAAGTTCAGGAAAAAAAATTCGAACCAAGAAGAGATAAATATTGATTTAGAGTTGTTTTTGATTTTTTTTTTTTCTTTTTTTTTTTTGGTAAAAAAGGTTTAAGAATGGAGTGACAAGTGGGACTAGTGGCAGAGTTAGATGTGAATATCTTGTCCAAGGAAGAGGTTTTGGGTCATTTTGGGGCTTGAGTTAAAATGTGGGGTGGGGGTGAAAGAAGATGGGCATCGGTGACAATAATATGTAATGGAATCAAAAAATGCAAGAAAAATAGAAATGAGAACAAAAGACAAAAAGAAAAAAAAAGTTAATAATAATTAAAAAAAAAAGTGCTTTTTTCTTGGTCAATTATTAGTGGCAATTTTAAGATTTGATGGCTTGGTATGAACTTTCCCTTTCACGGTACCTTAAAAGTAAAAGTTAATGGCCATAAGATTGTAGGCACATGGAAAGAAACGTGTCTAATTATTGGGGGAAGAATGGCTAGTGAATACATTCAATTTATGGACAATTTTTATACATTTGCAAGGACATTCTTACTATCTCAACCTTGCCATATGACCCACCACTCCCCCCACCCCAACCCCAAAAAGAAAGAACCCTATATTGTTTATGAAAGAAAGCTAATAAAGAATTTTAAAAAATCATATTCTTATCCCTAGTTGTTAAAATCTATAATTTTTAATTGTGTATATACAAAACTAGATGGAAACGAAATACTATTTATTGATGACATGGACGAACGTAGGGGGATTGGGTTGAGTCATAGCTCGGTCCAGTTTCCAGCCCACTTCATTTTTTTTATGTAAAAAAAAATGATGTAATTCATGTGTAATTTTATTTTTTTTACATATTATCCTGGCTTGTAGTTCGTTCCTGATTGATGATCATGGTCGAAATGCAGATGAAGCAAGTGTGATCCGTGAAATAGAAAAGTAAATAGTAAAATTGTCGGCTAGAAGTAGAAGACGAATGACTTAAGAGAATATAACCTCTATTAAAACAAAATGAAAGTTAGAGAATCAAATACATTAAAGAAAACAAATTCATATAATCAAATTGACTTCAAATTCCTTTAAATAAAACTTAATTTATTGTTAGTATTCCTTAATTTGAATTGAAAAAAAGTTGTATCGATCATACTACTTTGAAAACATGTAATTAAAGTCACTTTTTAAAAAGTGAGAAAATCTCCACCAAATCTTGGGTGGTCCAAGAAACCAAATCAATATAATTCCATTGTGGACTGCATTTCCCCAAGAGTAGTTCACAATTTTTTGTGTACTTACTCTACCTCCTATCGGTATGCAAATTGGAAAGCTAGAATCTTTTCTTTCTTTATGAACTTTTTAAGAGAAGGAATATGTGGTCACAAGAAAATGAGCGGCCAATATAATAAAAAGTGGGCCGTGCCAAGGGAAGGTCACTCACACGTCTCTAGATGAAAATGAATGGGCGATCCTTATTGAGTATAAGTGGGATGAATCACTCTTGAACTTCAATTCAAGTGAGTTCGAGAAGAGCGTGAATTTTGGACCATTTGAACTATCATATTCCTCATACCGATTGATTTTTGAGATGCGCCAAAAGTGACAAAGAAGAACTAGTGTTACAAATGTATCAAGTTTCGCCTCTAAATTACTTTCGTCTTCTGAATCATATATATATATTAATCCCTCTTTATTGTAAACGCTTCAACTCTCACTTAATTGAATGAAGTAAGAATTAGAGTTGCAAATGTATCGAGATTCGTCTTTTTCAATGTAACATACATGCATGATTAGTTACAGGAAAAATATCCATCCTACCTTCATATAATTAATGTGAAGATTTGGTACAAGAATCTACCTGAAATATATTATTTAAATACAATTTCAGACAGTCTACAGTTGTCACACGTTTTGGATGCCCTATGTAGATCATGTCATTATCCTCAACAGCACACAAAGCCGCGTTTGGAAGTTCACTCATTATTTTGACTTATTTCTTAATTAAGTTGATGTGGTTGTTTAATTAAACTTGTATTTTATAATTGCATAATTTCATTATCAATCTTTTTGATTCATCAAGAAAAGAAGCGAGCAACCATCGACAAGAATGTCGAGAAATGACAATCAACGTTCGTTAATTTGACCAAATTCTGATAATTGATAGGGTCAACAAATAATCAATTTTGCATATGTCGATTTTCGAATTGAAAGAATTAAAAGTATCTTAAAACTTTTTGTAGTATTTTTCAAAAGCAATAAAAAAAATCAATAAATTCCCTAACTCTAATTGAAATGGTAAAAATAATAGAAATTAAAAAATAAAAAGGTAATTAAAATAACAAAGAAGAATAAAAATTTAATCTACAATTATTTTGGAGTTGAAGAATAGACTTTAATGTTCTCGATTAATTTGAAGGCCCGTTAATTGGGTCCTGGGCAAAGTATTTATGGGCCTTAAACAAGCCTTTTAAGCCCAATAAACCTTTTTGTTTCGGCTTTAGGAGGGGAGGGCCTTAACAAGCCTATTTAAGAGAAGGAAACTTTCAGGTTCGGCTTTAAGAGAGTCAGCCCAATTAATGTTACTACTGGATTACAAAATGGATTTTGTCCATCAAAAAGGCCTAACATTCTACAACAAAGATTGGGAGCAGGCTGATTTCCTACAAATGGGCGTTGTAGATTGGGCCGGTTTTCCTTTCAACACTTTTTGGTGTTACCCAACAAGATGTCGAGGTGCCCTAATTAGGGGTTTGTCAAATTACCCATCTAACCAATCCAAATCATCAAATCGAACCGACTCAATTTTTTGAGGGATGATGTTTTTATTTTCGAGTTCGTTGAGGGACTGAGTTTAGAAAAATGTTTTTCAAGGAAAATATCTCTTTCAACCCGACAAATTGAACCGATCCAAAGCGGTTTGAGTCATTTTATTCATCTTGTCAATTCGATTGCCAACTTCGTTCTATAATATATAGTACTCTAATCCTTGGATTTGCTTCAACACGGAATAATCATATTCGTTATGACATCGAGGATTTTCACGAAAAAATGACTCGTAATCTTGATATAGTCGCTTACTCTAATATACCCTGAACCACAACTACATCTATAATATTTGATGAAATTTTTCTTTACTATTCACTTTATCCCACGAGAGTTCAAACATGCACCAATCTCAAATTCGATCTACAATATATTCATTAAAAATATATATAGGACGAAATTTAATACTAATCATATATATTTATTTCAATAAATGTTTGTAGTTCCAAGATTACATGTCATAGAAATACTAAACGAAATAAGAGCATTAAGTTTCAATCAACCAAATTAATTAAAGAAATAAATCAACATCTCGGACATGTATACATAAACACACTAATTACTCAAACCCTAGAAACACATGAATCAAATAGCGTACCTCAATCACCGGTCGAAAGGGCCAGTGGGATCAAGCTGTTTGCACAAACCAAGATAGGTAAGATAAAGAACACGATCCTTAGCGCCAGTACGATGATTCTTGGTGTGTTTGCAGAAATATTTGAGCTGATCCAGTGTGCAACAACCCAACAATTGCCCAAGGAGCAAAAAAAGCCAGTTGATGAATTTCTTCTTTTCAGAAATTACTGGTTTTGCAATGTTTTCTTCATTACAATTTTTGCAGGGGAGAAGAGTCGGATTTAACCATACTCCGGGGGCTCTGTCATGCATGGTGGCTTTGTTTTCGGCTATGAACGTGCTGACTTCCCTGAACTTTTGATGTAAATTAAAATTTATTTTGAACTTTTCCTCGCACCTCTTGCACTGTACTTCGTCCGTAATGGTGTCGATTTGCTTGGAGCGCAAGTAGTTTAGGCTGTGAACGGTGGCACGGTAGTTCGTGGACCATGGAAACTGCACCGGGATGGTGGCGCTCTTCCCTTCTCGAGGCGATTGTGCTGGGTTTCGCCGAACACGACGTGGCCGGGTTGTAACAGTACCATCACTTGGACCAATATCTTCTTGATAGCGACTATATGATTGTGATGGGTTTCCGCCAGTTACGTGGTGGGGTGGGGAGAGTTGTAATGATAGTAGCTGATTTGAGGTGGCGAAGGGTGGCGAAAGATCCAGCCGCGCTGGCGGAAACGATGGCGGCGGCGGGTGGGATATGGGGGAGACACCATTTTCTTGATAGTAACGATATGGTAATGTCAATGTAGGAGGATTTTCTCCACTTATAATAACCGGGTGATGGGATTGCGTATTTGCGGCGGCGGATGGTGGCTGAAGGTAGACACCATTTCCTTGATAACAATAATATGGGAATGTCACAGAAGTACCAGAAAGTGATGGAACCTGGTTGTCCGATGGGGGTGAGAGTTCTAATGTTAGTAGAGGATTTGAATCGTCGTAGAGTCTTGAAAGATCCAGCGGAGGCGATAGTTGCGGCGGCGGCAGAGGAGGGTGGGTTACGACAGAGAATGTAAGTGGTCTGGTAGCAGCAGCAGAGCAAATAGGTGACAGTGAAAGGTCCAAGAAATCATTGTCGTCTTCTTCTTCGAGATCAGAAGAAAAATTTCTTGGGATTTGAGATTGAGGGCTATTGAATCTTCTCCTTTTGTTCTCGTTGATTTCACTATCAGTAGCCATTTTTTCATCAATCTTGAAAAAACCAGAAGAAGAAGAAGAAGAAAATAAGAGTCACTGAGACATTAGAGTTTGTTAGAGATTATATATTGTAAAAAGAAATTGGGATAAGAGAGAATAAACCGAATTTGTAGTATGACTACAGATTCGGGATTCTTATTGAATTCAAAAAATGTCCATTCACATTCTTTGGGATTTTGTTTTAATTTTTTCTGTTTTGTAAATTCCCACGTGGCAATTACATTTCGCACTCAGCACTGCAGTGTCGCCTGACTACTGACACTGTGCAGTACCTACAGTGATACCACCTTTTCGTTTTCTATTTCTTTAATAAACAAAAATAATAAAACATTTCATTCTTAGTTCTTAATTCTTGTTAGCCTACAAAAAAATATTAATAATCTTTTACGAGCAGATGTTACTTTTTGCTCGAAGATCTTTGACATTATTTCTTATAGTGTTAGAAAAGAATTACGATAAATATCCATTTTCTTATTAATGCAGTGTTTGGTGTTGATTAAAATTAGATTTTTAGTAGATTCTGATAGAAGTTTTTGAAATATATGGTAGTAAGAATCAAGAATTAAGAACAATTCCTACAAAAAAATATTAATAATCTTTTACGAGCAGATGTTACTTTTTGCTCGAAGATCTTTGACATTATTTCTTATAGCGTTAGAAAAGAATTACGATATATATCCATTTTCTTATTAATGCGGTGTTTGGTGTGGATTAAAATTAGATTTTTAGTAGATTCTGATAGAAGTTTTTGAAATATGTGGTTGAAAAGCTGTGGGACCCATGAAAGATGTGGTTAATATTGATTGTTTGACTTTAATTTAGATTAAAATCTGATTTTAATTAAAAACAAACAAGCCCTAATGTTCTTAACAAATGTGTTGATTTTGGAGTGGTCTGGACTGAGGACCTGGCCCTGGCCCTGGATGAGGCCCATATAGTTTTCCGACAGCTGTTTTTGGTTGATTTTATATGCCCGATTGAGCTATGGGTCGGCCCATATAAGCAATGGGCCTCCATTGAATGTTAGGTACAGAGCCTCTAAAGGTACTTATAATTGTTTCTGATTTTTAGTTTCAATTTTTGCAATTTGTTTGATTGAATACCTTTATTTTGTTTCGCAGTCATATCTAATGATTTATTTGATTCTATGATGTCTATTGACTAAAATTCAAATGGATTGAACTTCTTGAGAGAGAGAGAGAGAGAGAGAGAGAGAAGGGGGGGGGGAGGATTAAAATTAGATTTTTAGTAGATTCTGATAGAAGTTTTTGAAATGTGTGGTTGAAAAGATGTGGGACCCATGAAAGATGTGGTTAATATTGATTGTTTGACTTTAATTTAGATTAAAATCTGATTTTAATCAGAAACAAACAAGCCCTAAAGTTTTTAACAAATGTGTTGATTTTGAAGTGGTCGGGACTGAGGACCTGGCCCAGGCCCAGGCCCAGGGCCAGGATGAGGCCCATATAGTTTTCCGACAGCTGTTTTTGGTTGATTTTACATGCTCGATTGATGCTATGGCTCGGCCCATGTAAGCAATGGGCCTCCATTGAATGTTAGGTACAGAATCTCTAAAGGTACTTAATCGTCTTTTTGATTTTCAGTTTCAATTTTTCCAATTTGTTTGATTGAATACCTTTATTTTGTTTCGCAGTCCTATCTAATGATTTATTTGATTCTGATGGTAACACATAATATTATTAGTCTATTGACTAAAATTCAATAAGGATTGAACTTCTTGGGGATGTTAATGGCATTATTCTATGTGCAATTCTTGTTTTGGATATGAAGCATGCAAGTTTAATGACAAATTTGTGCAGTGGATCTTGTGAAATTGATATGACAAAAGGAAGATTGTTTTTGTTTTGACATTATTAATGTTCTCTCTTGCTGGTTCCATCCATGGACGGCTGATGCGTATGGCGCTGAATAATGCATATCAGGAGTATATTGCAGGAGCCAGCTTTCTGGAATCAAAAGAAAACTCGGGTGGCCTAAAGACGGTGGCCAGTGATGCTGACCTAGAGAATTTTAAGCAACGATAGGAGTTTTTCAGTGTTGCTTGTGATCAAGCAGAAGAGTTTGTTGAATCCGTGAAGCAAAGAATAGGGTCTGAGTGTCTAGTGGATGAGGCTACTGGCTCGGTTTCTCAGAAACCCGGACAGCCTGTTCAATGGTCTTCCACCTATCAGTGCTGTGCGATTGGAACAAATGAGTAAAGCTGTCAGATGGCTGGTGATTGAATTGCAACAAGGTTCTGGAACTGGAGGTGGTTCATCGCAACCCCACCCTACAGCTTTTTTTGACGCTCGATTCACTGAAGATGCTGGTCAATAGGTATTCCAAACTCTCTTTATGCAATGTGGTGGAGGTTGTGAACCTGAAAATTCTGCATAGTAGCATAGTTAGTCAGGAAGCTGATAAAAAATTTTAAATTTTAAGTTTTTAGTAAAATGCACATATCTTCTTCATAGTATCCAAGAAAATTTTTGTAGCTGATAATATATTCAATTATCAAAGAAAAAAAATTATTCATTTTTTTAGGAGATAAAGATTGAGTCCTACGAAAATTAGAGTGCAGAATTGATCGAAGCATTGATATTATAACTGGAGGTCCAAAGCCAAAGATACTCCCCACAATTTCACCAGTCATTGACACCAACACCATTTTCAGAAAAGAAGAATTCATGGCTACCGTTCACCTAAAAAAATGTGCCAACAGAATCCCTTCCA
>CAIGRN010065288.1:0-30773 GCA_903798345.1 Fraxinus anomala
CCCTAGGCCACCCCCCGGTCCGCCCCTGCCTACCGTGCTACTTGAATCTGAAGAAAAAGAGTGAAAACAAACATTCGAGTGCATTGATGTTGCAGCAGTATCGGAAAGTTACAATTGTGAAAGTTTTCAAGGCGTCCAACATACATACAAGCTCGGATGCTTTGAGGGGAGTTCATATTCTATGTACATAGAGGTCTTGGAGTGAATAATTAGTTATGTCATTTTGGGACCGGTTAATTCATGGATAGTTTCCCATAAAGTTTAGATGATCATCGTGCCAATTTATGTGTTGTTCAGGCATTGGTTATGACATTCTTGTAGGCTCGAAATGAAAAATAAGTGTAATTACGACAGATTGGTGGATATTTTCAATGATTTACGTTTTTAATATTATTAAGATTTGATTTTTTGGTTTCAGTATATTTATTACATACAGTGTAATGGTTTGGTTGCATTCGATGACAAGGCAAAAAAACTCGGTTACAGTGATGTGATTAGTTGGTTGAATTAAGATGGATGTAATCATTTTTTTTTTATACTCAGGTGTCCCAATTTTGTCAGACTAAATTCTGGACCTCCAAGACCCTTGCCCCTAGAACATTTAAGGAGGTAAATCGCGGGATATGCCTCAACTGATTCTCAGGTTCCCCTCACTAACTGTACACTTCTGCGCACAAGAGATCATCCTTCAAAGTGATTGTTCCATACCAAATAAATCTAACCGCATGTTTCCACCAGGATTCGAACCCCCACCCTACCGCTGGAAGCGAGTTATGTGCTAACTGTTCCACCAGTTAAGCTGTGCCTCGAGGGGCAAGGTGGACGTAATCTTACACTTTGTAAAAGGTGAATATAGTGTAATTTCACTTCGTATTCGTGGTTAACTGTTGATTGTAATTTACATTAAAATTTTGCTGTCATTTGAATTTTATCCATATTTAGATGTTAAAGTTAACGATATCTCTATTTGTCTTGTAAAAATTGTAATTATCTTTCATAAGAGGTAACTATTCTTTGTGTAAGATTGTTAACGATTGAATTAAGCTTTGTCGCCGGATGGATTAAAATCTTTTGTTGATAGAAGATGTGTAAAAAAATTATTGGTCACACTGTTGGCTGTTTTTTAAAAAGTCCAATGAAATTTTGTCAGTAACATTCCTGTCATCTAGGACGTCATTCAAGATGTTAGTGTAGCATGATTGTTAATAATTAATTTCATTTACGATATATTTTAATTGAATTACATTCATTTTTATATAAGATAACTTCTCGTTCAAGTATTTACATACTATTTTATTTCTTATTTTATGGTGCATGTATGGAACTCTTATTTGACAACCATTTTTACAAAACTCTTTCTTCTTAATCATTATCAACCACACATTCTAACAATAAAATATTCTGCATGTAAACCAAAATTCTTTGTGACTTTTTAGCCACACATTATCCAAAAAAATATTATTTCAAAACTCATTTTTTTCAAAAATCTATTTTTAATGGTTATCAAACGGAGTTTTGGAAGTAATATTACTGCGGAAATTATCTAGAATTACTAACAAAACTTTTAATATTAAACTAATATGTTATCTTTTTTTCCATAGGAGCAAGATTCAAACTACAGTACTTATTGGCATAATTGAAAAGTTCAATACAACACTTCAAAAAAGGAAAAAACATATTAAATTTAATACACTTGCACAATAGACAATGAGATAGAAGAAATTGAAGACTGCATTGTCAAATTTAATTTATGTTGAAATTGCGTAAATCTCAAATATGTTATACAAAATATTTTAAGTCGTTACACACTACGTATATAGAAGGTATACGATATCGATTCTTTTATCGTTTACATGACATGTACAACGTACAATAAACAAGTGATCATAAAAGGTTGAAAAATGTCATTGAATTGAAAGACTTGCAATTGGGAATAATTCAATATAATATTTCCTCATCGTGGGAATTTTTGTTCGAATTCTAATGTTGACGTTAGATTGAGACATTAAGTATAGTACAGCACATTGAAAGTAAATTGAAGTTCAATAATATAATATAAATTATATAAAATTGCCATCAATCAAAGTTGGTAACCTAATTGAGATTTCATTAAAAGTTCAGTGACAAAAAAAAAAAAAAACTAAATAAAGGAATTTTACATTGAAGTTGCTTACGATGGCCGGAAGTATTTTCTTCCTTCCCTTCAAATACTCGATCTTCCATCTCAAAAGATTAGAAAGACTATCTTAATTCTTTATGAGCTGGTTATTATTCTTATATTTAACTTATATAAAATTTTATTCTAAACCGTAGTTTTAAAATTCGAGTCTAATCGAAAAACCAATGACTCGGTGTATTCCATTGAACTCTATTGGACCATTTTATCAATGAATCAGTCAAAACCCGATTCATTTTGAGTTAAAAATGAGTTCATTGTTTGTCCCTTGAATTATGGAAGGGACACAAACTAGGTTACATTTATCAATCTAGGATTACAAGAGGCTGTAATCCTTTCGAAGCATGAGTTAAAAGTGTTTGTCCCTTGAATTATGGAAGGGACACAAACTAATTCATGACAAACTTACTGAAACATAATTCTAAGAATTATGCAGTTTTATTACTAGTACACTTGAAAAGTCCTTTTCCAGTATTAATTTGAGTACATCTGAATCAGCGAGATTCGTGGGATATGCGATCGGTTGACACATTGAAAATCATGAATAAACCACTTTACCAATACACTTATTCTCTCAATTCTCCAATATAGATTTCTTAATCTTTCTTAAGGGCCCATCTGGGAGAGCTTATATTTTTACTTTTTATAGAAGAATTTCCTGAGATAGTTATCGTATGTCAACTTTCTTTAAAAGTTCTTTCAGTTAAACAGAGCACTTTCAGAAAAAAAAAAAAGAAGCAACTTTTAACTTTTCAAAATCTTTGCCAAACGGGTTGTAAGTACTTATTAATTAATTTCATGGAGAAATATGGGAGGATTGGAATATCTACTAAGCTGCAGCCGAAGTACAATCTAATGCACAAGTAATTCTCACTAGACGAAGCCAAAACATTGGAGGTCATCACATGCATAATCCACATAACTACATAACTATATAGGATAATTAAGTTATGTATGTACCTTCACTTATAAATTAATAAAGAGTTGTCTAATAAGTCATAAACAACAAGTTGTGTTTTCATAATTTTACATTCTTGAGATCAAATTCTTGATGATATAAAGATTGTTCCTTATCCACATTAAAATGGGAATTATTCAACTTTCCTTGTATGTTTGTGTTTAGATTTCATTTGGAGTCGCAATCGATTTACAGGGTTAAAAGACAAAGTCCCAGAAGAGAGGGTTTATGTCATTGTGTGCTTTGCTGGAATTGAAATTTAGTATTATACAGTTGGGAAGTCATTTTCATGTCTTGAGATAAAGGTTCGTTTTCATGTCTCTTAACTGCCAATCGATATCATATTAGTTATATAAAAATGATCTCCTACCTACGATGGGTAAAAGTTACGATGCCCACTTGTTGGCGTGGTGTTGCCACGTCAACAGATCAAACATTATTTTCTTTTGAAAAGTCAAAATTAAAATTAAAATAAAATACGGACGCCACGTTAGCAGTGAACAATTGTTATCGTGCCGGGAGATCAGCCTGATTAGTTATGATCAATCGTGTTAATTGTTTTCTTCCAAATCTCAATTATTTTATTTCTCGCTTGCCAAGTACTAATTCATTAAATTTGCTGCTCTACGAGTCCATTGCATGCTTAATTCTTGAAAACAGTTTCGAGGAAAATAACGATCGATAGGCCAACTACAAAGTCGAACAATCTGCCAAAGCAAGTCGATCTTTAAGTTTGACCACTCAAATTATACATCTTTGAGTGACTTTCGTTAAAAAATTGAGTCAACATAAGATACAATGTAACATAGATCATAATTACACATCGATTAAAAATATTAATCAATATATAAGGATTTGGACTACTACTAACAATGATGAGCTTTTAAGAAAGAACCTAAAGGCCAATAAAGTATTTGAGTCCATTATGTACAAATAAGTCATTTAATCTCTTTACAAGCTCAAAAGAGCCATCGGATTCCAAAATTTATTCAAATGAGCAACCATCTTATAAGAATATGTAGTATTTCATTTAGATATTGTCTTTGAACAATTCATTGGATGTGTAATAGGATCTATTTGACCACGACAATTATTGACCTTCAAATTCGGTGTGACTTTGCCGTCAATAGATTTCAACTCCTATCTCGTCCACACTTATGTTGTCTACACACTTGAACACCACGTTAGAATGTACAATACTTTAGATTCGATGGGGGTGTGATGGTCATAAGTACTTCGACAATCAAATCAAATGATCTGAAAATATGTATTAAATATAGGAAAGTCACAATGGGCAGAAATGGGGGTGTCAAGTTTACTTGCATATTATAAGCTTAAGATTCAGATCAAGGTTACTTTTGAATGTCACCAAGTGTAAATATTTATAATCAAGAGAGATTAATCAAAGTTTGTTGAATACTTGACACGTGACTTCATCCTAACAGATCATTGGTCAAACTCAATTGTGTTAATCCATATACATCATAGGCATGTGGTGCACATACCCTAAGTATAGGTTGAAAAAGCTGTGATTTGACTAAGAGGCATTGTCCCAAAGCTCTAATTTGAATTCTCACATCAATCTTTTTATGCAATGTGCTATGCAACTTGATTGAGTGAGGTTAGTAGCATATGTCAATCGCCTAGAACATTGACTGCACTAGAGAGGTGATCCATCATCTCATTACCTATTTTCACATGTGAGATAACCAAAGGCCTGGTCTAATTACCTTGGAAAATGCCTATTGAAGAGCAATTAAGCTATTTGTACCCCCTCCTATTGTGAGGGGGCCGGTAGGGGATTGTCAACCCTCTCGGTACAAATAGCAAGGTTCATTGAAGAGAGATGTTGATACCTTGATGTGACTTTTTGCTTAATTGACCATCACACATGACATTTTATGCAAATAGATGCCTAAAAACGGTAACAACAAAGTATTTATTTGTATCAAAAGATTTACTCTGATAATTAGTGTAAGAAGAGTTATACGGAAGCGGTCCTCATTCATGACGGATAACTAATATATAACAATAAAGTTAGTTGTACAAACATGATTGACAATTATGTATTGTCAAAATTCAGATCATTGATATAAAAAATAGTAGGTAACAATTTTTTAAATGGATGTGTGTGATAGTGCAAAGTGTATAATTGTCAATCAATATTGTCAACAAATATTGTATATGTCGTGTGATTGAATATATATAATTACAATTCAAGTTATCTCTTTTTTTTTTTTCTGTAATTACACGAGAATGGACAGATTATGAGACTGCTAAAGCTTTCCCTGCCCAAATATTGGAAAATATTAGAATAAGCATGGCAAAAGCAAAGCCATGGAAACTACAGCTGATACAATTACAAAATAAATACTTCACCCTTGCAGTGCATTGAATTACAAAGAAAAAAATTCCATTTAAATAATGCATCCATTAATTTGGGTAAACAATAACCCAATAAATCATAAAACAACGAGAGAAACTTGGCCAACAAAACGAGCTTTTCTTTAGCAAAAGGTTCCGATCAATAGTAATCGTAACACGATAACAACTCCTTGCGAGACTTACAATCAAGAAATTAAAAAACATAGAAATTATTTGATACTCTGCCGTGTTCATTATGATCATCAATATTTTACGAATCGATCTAGCTCAAATATCTTTTTACCTTTGTTATAAATCAATTATATTAAAATATTTATAAGTTACACTACTCACAAGTCATTTCAGGTGGCTGCATAGAGTCAAACTGAAACTTGTATTACTTCCACATAATCACATTTATATATGTATATAAATAACATAAGAAACCCTTGTAACGACCACAGAGAGAATTGGTGAAAGACATGAAATTACTGCACGACAATGTTTATCTCACATCCTAACAAACTGAACTTGAGAGGGGAACCCTCCTGGGTCGGGCCCTAACCGATAACGGGTTAACCATTTCACAAGAGAGCTTAAGCACCTCAGACAAGTTCACACTCCTTTCATTGCAAGGCCTAAACTCGAATTCATGCAAAAGCGAAGCAACCCAAAATGTAACCGTGGTTAGGCCCAAGGTCTTACCAGGGCAGGCTCTCCGACCTGACCCAAACGGTGCAAGCCTCAAATCAGACCCCAAAACACACACATCCATATGCTCACCCTCATTCATAAACCTCTCAGGCTTAAATTCCAGTGGGTCCACCCATACCTCTGGGTCCCTCATGATGGCCCACATGTTTACCATCGCAGTGGTTCCCTTTGGCACGTGATAGCCGTCGACAATCGAGTCCGTTATCGCTAAACGTGACCAAGATAAGAGTGGACCCGGTGGGTGTAATCTTAATACTTCCTTTACTACCGCATGTAAATACACCATTTCCGTTAAATCAGACTCTGTCAGCGCACGTGACTTTCCGACAACCTTGTCCAACTCATTATGGACCCTTGATTGAACATCAGGGTGCATCACGATTCTGGCTAGTATCCATTCTATCAACACTGCCACAGTATCCGTGCCTCTAAATATCATTTCCTGCAATTCATGTGTTCTCGTAAGCCAAAAGGGACGTGCTTAAAATATTAAAATTTGAAAGATGAAAAGGACTTACTGATGCTGGATATTTAAGAATATGTAATTTAATTTGCTTAGCTTAGCTTACCCAGAGTACGGCGATCATATCGGAGTCGGATAATTTATCAGACCCATTTAGAGAGAGCAAAACATCGACAAAATCACGGTGGAGTTTGGTGGTTTCAGCCTCGTGTTCATCAATAATACGACGGACGAAGGAATTTACTTTTGGCACGAGCTTGGAGCACCGGAATCTGATGTTTTGTACGTCAAAATCAGCCAACCAAGGAAGGTGATCGGACCAATTGACTGTACCCAATAGCTGGTACCCTTCATCAACCAGTATTCTTAACTCAGAATTGTAAGATTCGAGACTGTATTTTCGTCCAAACACAGAGCACATCATGTTATTAAGAGAAGCTAATTTCAATGCATCCTTAACACGAATAGTATCATCTTTTTGTGCATTGAACATTGCCACCATCTGATTAGCAATTTCAAATCTCTGAGATTCGGAAGCTTTAATTTGTTTAGGACAAAAGAGATGTGTAGTGGCAATTCTTCTGAGGGTTCGCCAGTAAACACCATAGGAAGCAAATCCAATAGCTCTGTTGAACATAAGATTGTATGCAGATTCTTTTACAGGACGATCAGCAAAAACTGAACTGTTCAAAATCTCTTTTGCTACATCTGGTTTGCATGTAACTATCACTCTTGTTTCGCCAAGGCTAAACGCCATCAGACGCTTGGCTTGACAAGTTTCTGCCGTGGCTGCAATTTTCCGGTGTGCTAAACCGGCCATGAGTTTCATGCTGCCGATAATAGGAACACCTTTTGGACCGCGTATAGTTTTTGAAGTGGTTTTTGATTTTCTCCATTTATGCTTGCCCCAAGCAGGACCGCCGGGGTGTGCCCAAAAAACCAAATTCAAAAATAACCATGCTATTACAAAGAGTAATGCAACAAATATGGAGTTTAGGGAAGTGAAGGATTTGTATTTAGACGCTAGACCAAAAACCCACAAACTCTCCGCATCTGTTCTCATTGTTAAGGCAGAAGAGAAGATGCAAAGAACTGCTTTTGAGGCTTTAAAATTAGAAGAGAATTGGTTGGTATATATAGGCGAGCAAGTGATGATCAGTAGTGAAACAGTTATTCTTCAAATAGGACCGTAGAATTGAATTCATTCACTTGTTAACATCAAATTTTACTGAACTTTTGAGTAGCGCCGCCACTATTGCATGACAAAAGAGGAAAGAACCCACTGGACCGTTGCTTCTTGGTCATGCTAAAGCATGTTAAAAAATGTTGGGTTTTAATACACAATAAATCTCAAGTTATGATGCAAACGTTATATTAAATTTCATAGACACTGATCGATGAGTGCAATTGTTACCAACCATCAAGTACAAATGCTCGACTTGAAAACAACGTGAACCATTGGAAGTAACTTAAGAAATTAATGTTATTCTCGATCCATATATATTATCTCTCGGATGGTTTTGAATTTTGGCCAATTTAATCTTTTACTGGTCCAACTAAAGTTTAACGTAATCTTTGCCATAGCCGTCTGTGTGTTATTTGTGAGAAAAACGCGTGCCTTCCCTTTGATTTTCGTCTCCTCTTTTGACATTTTGTGGCTACAAATCATCATCGTTATCTTGTCATTTGTGGGTGAGATTGAGAAGCAATCGAGATGAATATATTGGTTGTGGATTGGAGCCATCTGAATTGGTTGTTTGGTAGAGAAATGTAACGTGAAATTGAGCCCGAAAAACATCGTTTTGAAGATCCTTGGAGTGAACATCCGCAACAAATTATATCAGGGCTTCAAGATGATGGATTTGGCTAAAAAAAACTAACAAAAACTGATCAAAAAACTGTCCAAAAACTTTCTAAAAAAAGAAAAACTGACATTTAAGTGTTGAGATCAGATCGAAAAAACTATCCAAAAACTTTCAAAAATCGAGGCGTTTTCATCATTTCTGACATTTAAGTGTTGTTAGTTTTCTGTTTCAGGTTATACAGTAGAATCTGAACTATTTTTCCCTTTACGCGTTCGGGATTCGATCGTGGTTGATTGATTCTTACGATTCCAAGATACTTTAAAGCCAATAGTAGTAGCCATAAAGTGATAAATTCATATCTTTCATTATTTAAGGTCTCAAATTGGTTCGCTTTGGTCTATTGGCTTATCTCAATTTAAATTTCAACATTAGTGCGTCATCGTGTAGGGTGACATTATGATTATGGTTACCGTGTGGGGCAACAATTACTTGTGCTCGAAATTTAGGAATTGCTTGCTATGTTTGAAAATGTTAAATTTGATTGTAAGTTGGTAATTGTTTTTGTGCTTTAATTGCAGTTTAGTCACTGTGTGAGACTGCATTACGTGAAAAATTAATTTTTTGTTGACTTACTTTCGTGTTGCATTGATTATTTTGTTAAACACCTAGACCTGACCTATTTTGAACATTCCCTTGATATTGAGATCTTGAGTTTTACGAAACCCTGTGAACCTAGAACGGTGTATATTGTCGCTTTAAGATTACTTTGTGTAATCTATT
Source organism: Fraxinus anomala (assembly GCA_903798345.1). Taxonomy (NCBI): domain Eukaryota; kingdom Viridiplantae; phylum Streptophyta; class Magnoliopsida; order Lamiales; family Oleaceae; genus Fraxinus; species Fraxinus anomala. Next base: position 9,261 of record CAIGRN010065288.1, read on the forward strand.
TGTGCACTTTAATTATTCTGTTTTTCAAAATGTCATCACATTTCGAAGTTGAATTTTTTAATAAAAAAGAAAATCTTTCAATTTGGTAACAAAAGATTAAGGAAATTTTGGTTCAATAAAAAGTTTTGAAAGTCATAGATGAAAAATGTCCTGCAAATTCGACGGAAACACAAAAAGAAGAATATGACGAATTTGCTTAAACTTCAATTATTTTACACCATCTAACACTATTTTGAGAAATTTTGGTAAACTTGATACCACGAAAGAACATTGGAAAAATTTGAAAGATTTATATTTGTTTAAGTCTACTCCTAATAAGTTGTACTTGTTTTAAAGATTTTTCAATTTTAAAATGGATCATTCAAAGGATCTTGATGACAATCTGGATATTTTTAACAATTTTGTTCAAGATATCGTTAATTGTGATGAGAATGTATCTAAAACTTATAAAGCCATCATTTTCTTAATTCTATGCCCGATTCATATAAAAATGTTAAGAATGCAATTAAGTATGATAAGGACACCTCAACACCTGAGATTGTCATATAATTTTCTAAAAGTAAGGAGATGGAGAATAAGGCTAAAAAAGGATATGATGAATGGTGAGTTAAAAATAATGAGGAGTAGAATAAAGTTTAAGCGGATGAATTTGGGTAGAGTTCAAGACAGTAGTGAATCGAGTGATGATGGTAGTAAGAAGATTGGCAAGAAATGTGACCAATTTAGTGGTAGACGGTGTTATAGTTATGGTAATGTTGGACACTTTATTAGGGACTGTCCTAAGAAGAAGGATAAGCAGAAGGGTAAGATGAGAGGTGAGTCAAATGTGGCTATAGGGTCAAGTGATGACCCAGTGAGGTTTATTGAGAGTAAACCTAGTTACTGCATGTGCATCTGTATGTAATCCTTTCTGCATGTGTGTAATTGCTTAATTTTGTTGCATGGTTATATGTTACATTTCAATATGTTTGATATGTAAATTTGCATGAATTTGACAACAATTTGATTACTGGTGTAATTATTTGCATACATAGTGGGTTGTGATGCTCTAGTAGTTTGTTGTATGTCTTTTGACAGAGCGGAATATATATACCTAGGGGTATATTGGTAGTTTGTACCGGGATGTAAAGTGACATTTGGATCACGAGTGGAGAGTAATTAAATGTTGAAATCATTTTATCTGTAAATACCCTGATCAAGTAGAGTGTGAGAGATGCACTTCTCTTAGGTTGAGACCCATTTTTCACTTAGGTAAGGAGAAATGATGTGATGCTACAGGATTATCTCGAGGAGATAGGATTTATAAAGGTTTACCAGTTAGACATCAGTTGAGCGATCAGTCTAGTGGGCACGATGGACGATGAGAGGAGATAAATGTTCTAGATGTGTGAGTAACACGGAATGTGATATGATAAGTGTGGTGAAATCTTTTCGTGAGGTCATTTATGCATTTATTGCATGTGTTTTGACTGTTTGATTGATTAACTTAGTGTCCGTTGTTTTGTATGAACGTATTTTTAAAAAATATATGTGCGTTATCCTATATTATATCTTCATCGCATGATTATTTGCTCTTAATTGTTTACTATGATTATCTACTTCTACTTGGGTATTTGTTTGTGACCTTAGTTTTGGTGAGTACATGAAGCAGGTATGATGTGTTTCGAGTTCGAAACACGAGGTAAGGTATGTAATTCTAATTTTCGTTGCCTTGATTATGCAAGCATTAAATTTGTCTTTCGATTGCTTGCTGGTTGATTAGGTATCAAGGTAAAGATTTGCTCGGTTTTGATATCCAATGAATCCTGAATTATAAATGTAAACATTCTTTTGGATTTCTTATACATTAGCTGATGAGTGAAATTATTACCAACAATGAAGACCAAAAGCTCGGCCCGAGAACAACGTTGACTTCATTATTTCTTTTTTCTAGTTTTTGTGGTTACAAATCATAGATAAGATTATATTAGTTATGGATTGAAATCGTTTGAATTAATTATTGGGTAGAGAGAGATAACGTAAAATTGAGTTGGACAAATATCGTTTTGAAGATTTTGGAGTGAACTTTTGTGACAAGACACTACTAATTATAATGTTGGTATCGTTATCCTACCTTAGTCACAATGTATCGGAAATTGCGCATTGAATTTGTAACAATTCAAAACATTTTATTGTTCTATGAATCTTCATCTCAAAATACGACAAACTTGTCATATCATCGCATATATTAACTGTTATACTGTGCAGACGGAAATTGCAATATAGTGATGTTCGGAGGTAAGGGGGCGAGCGCACCTGACCTGACGGGGGCATGTGACCTGTGGTTTTTAGACCCCAATCGAATTACGAGCGGACCAGATGTGTAGAACCGTATGTGTCGGTAGCATGCAATGATTATTAGACATGATGCTGACTACTCCTACTGCACATTTACCAATACTTTTTGGCGGTTATCTTTATATTTACACGCGTCTTCACTCTCCACATTTGAAAACAAAAGAATCACAGCAATTTATCTACCCAATTCTCTTTACTACCCCCTTTGACCCTATGTTTACTATGGGCTAATTGCCTGATTTTAGCCTCGTTATTTTTAAAATAACGTATTTTTTAATAGTAATCGACGAAAAATATGTAATTAAAAAATAAGGTAAAATATTAAATTTATGTGTAATATTATTTTATTAAAAATGTACAATTAAAAAAAAAAGAGAAAAATATTTTTTAAAAATAATGAGAATCCAATAAGTAATTTCTATTTTTACTAAGCTCTTGATTGAGCCTCTTTTTTAATTTGCCTAAAATGTATTTTGAAATAGTATTTTGTTAAAAAAAATGCGTGGTTAAAAAATAAAGAAATTTTTTGAATTTGCACGTCATATTATTTTATTGAAAAATATGTGATTAAAAATAAAAAAAATATATATTTTGAAAATAATAGGTATCAAATAAGGGTTAAAAGAGTCTTTTGAGAAAGTAGAGAATTAAAAAAAAAATGATTTGAGTTTTAGCAAAAAGTAGCTTTTTTGGGGCAAATCGATTGTTTTGAAAGTATGATATTCCTTAGTACTCGATTTAAACGATTAGCATCACCCTTTGGAAACGAAATTCTAAAAAGTTCTCTTTCAAAGAAGTTTTGAAAAAAAATTATTTTGAATCAACTTCATATAAAAGTTTTTCCAACATTTTTATAAAATTAACAAAATTGATGTAAGGATCCGTTTGATAGCATGGAATTTCATGAAAAATGTCACATTCAAGAAAACGAATTTTCATTTGTCTTTTTGTTTGCAAGGTGAAAATGAAAATCGAATTCTAAGATACAATCACTTTAAATTGAATTTTTTTTGTTTTTATAAAAAATAAATTCTTATAAATTTGGTGAGTTTTTATTTTTTAACTAATATAGAATTGAAATTTTTTTTTTGTCTTTATCTATCAAATGGATGCTAAATGTAATTTCAAAAGTTCATGTTTTGATTGCTCAAAAGTCAGGCTAATCGGGAGTAGTTGGTGATGGCTAAAGTGGTCATTTCAATAATTTATAGAATTGCGTGAACTGCAAGCTGAATTTATGGGACCCACTTAGTGTTAAAAGTTGATATTGGATGCCTTTAGTCAAGATATAGTTGTTCCCTGGCCGTTGATCTGGTGCTCATAAAATACAAATATGAGGATCTTGGGAATATCGGGACCGGACAAGACTGGGGTCAATCATCAATGCCATTTGTTTTGATCCCTAAAATTCAGATTTATGGCTCTGGCATGTCTTTTACCTTAATTTTAATTAAATAATTAGATTATGTAAATTAATTAAAAGTTTGAATACTTCCAAGATATGTTTATTGAGGGTGCATTACGTAAAGTGCAGTTATGCTATATATTGACTTTGAAATTTGTATCAACAAAATTCAAATTAATTTAGGATGCAAATAAGAATTTGATTAATCGCCAATCCAAAAATTACAAGCGTTAATACAATTATTTCCTTTTCATTTTAAAAGAGATATTTGAAATATGAATATGTAGAAATACTTGCAATGTAAAGTTCTCTTTCATTTCTCCTCTTTCTCCTTCTCCCTTTTAGAGGTAGGAATCTGCATGTATTCTTTATTTCTTCATCTTATCAGTTATAGTGTCGAGTTGAGAAAGTATATATATTGACATGTTTGGATTGGTTAACGAGCTCCACCTGTCAATCATCATGAGTTAACCTTACATGTAGTCCCCAATAATTAATGAGTTATTTAGGGAAGGAAGCTAAAGCATCTCATTAGCGTAATTAGTGGGCGCTGATGCAAGACCCTCTATATGTCACTTGTCGATTGACCGCTAGTACAATGTGTAAAAAATTTTCGATCATTATGTTCCCTTCGACCTCGATAAACTACATTAACCGACCTGACCTCATGTACCGAACTCACACTAGCACATGCTTATCGCATACATCAAACTATACTTATCAACACTATAGGTACGGAAGAAAGTCTTGACGGAATTTTTATAAAAGAATACTTAACAAATTTTCATTAAAATTTTTACACAACAATGACAGAAAATGTATCATATGGGTGCTATAATTCCCTGTACGTTATAGTCTGGCGAGAGAATATTAATTGACCTTGTATTTTCAATTAATTTCAATGGTGTGACGTGATCACAAAAATAAATTTAGGTGACAAGTGCACAACTGGCACCATTTATGCAAGATTTCGTTTCTTTCTTTCTTTGTCACGTAAATTAATAATTAACAATAATTAGCAGCAAATAATCATTTTCAACAACATCTACCTTAGCAAATAGTTAGGATATGTTAAATTTAAAGTGTGTTTCTATTTATTTTTTTGTGTAGTTGAGGTTGATTAATAGTACAAGTTAACAATGATCTAGCACTCAATTGTCCTACATACATAATATATGTATTAGAACAAATCACCGACAAGGACAACAACAAATTATTTATAGTAAGATTCTTGTAAGTTAAGCAAGCTTTTTTTTAATTATTACTTTTTTTTTAATAAAACTTAGGACAAACAAAAAATATTTTAATCTGTTAATTTCATTGAAACTTCCCATGGTGCAGTTGGTAATTAATTAATATCTAAACCTCTCCACAAATATATTATAATTACGCTATGTGTACATTCCATGGATTACATCTTGATATATATTGTGTGCAAATTCACAAGACGTTGGATGGGAAAGTGTGTTGTTTTTAAAAACTGTCCAATCATGTGGGTGTTTGGTGGATTATGATAGAAATTTTTACAATGTGTGGTTGAAAAGTTGTGAGACCCATAAAAATTATGATTAATATTGATTGTTTGATTTTAATTTATATTAAAATTTAATTTTAATTCAAAACAAACATGTCCTCATATGTCGACACATAGCATAATGTAAAATAAAATATATACATGGTTGAAAGATTCCTATCTCGAGGCTTCAAGGAAATTGTGTGTACAGAGACAAATTGTTTATGAGTCAGCAATATTTATAGATTTTATGGTTGCGTGGTTTACCAACTTTCCTTTCATTGGCACTTACCGAGACTCGTATTGACTAAAATTTAATACATGGAGTCAATTAAAATTTGATTATATGGTCGTATGTTTTTGTATTTTTTATATATATAATTTAAATGATTTTTATCACCTTCTAATAATTTAATTTTTTAAATAAGATGATTAGCAATGATTAAAACCTAAGTAAAATATGAGTTCAGTCTCATGGTCATTCATTTACATAAATTATTCATGGGATCAAGATTTGACGACAAAAATAATTGTAGCGTGTCAAACATAAAGTTTAAATGAAACAATCATGTTACATGTACATTATGTAACTCGGGACAATTAATATATATTTAATTAATTGTTGGTGATGATACTCGTTGTGAAAAAAAATCCGTAATAAACTTCAAGGCACGCGATGACGCCTTTTTTAAAACTGTATTTGTCCCTCACCGAATAAATGCACAAGGGATCCAAATAAACCTCCAAGATAAAATGAAATTGAATGAAATGTCTGTTGACGTTTGTACACCACCAACAACAAACCGAACACTAAAAATGAATGAAAGTCTTTGTGATCTAGTTCTGATATATTTTGGATTAAAAACAGTTTTTTAAAACCCGACTTAGCTTGGCTGGTTCAATCCGGAAAATCGGGACCAAAATCAGTCCGATTAGACTTAAAAACCCTCTCATTAAAAATCCACCCAAAAATTAGTTAAATCGGCCGATTTTTGGAAAATCTGTGACCCATTCTCGGTTTAATCGGTTCAACATATGTAAATGAATATTTTTTAAAAAATTTAAGCGTATATTTTTAAATTTTTTGTAAATGTATATTTTTAAATTTTTAAAAAATATTCGGTTCGATCTCGATTCGACCCTGATTTAACTTTTTGACCCTTGATCTTTTCTCTTTTCGGATCGATTGTCGGGTCGATTTTTAATACACTGATAAAAAATCAAGAAAAATGAATGAAAGTTAATGAAAAGAATGCAAGTTGAATATGGGAAGACAAGTGAGAATCATAAATTTCAATTCATGTCTATTACAATGAACGGATCTATTTATAAATTGCGTTATACATTTTCATAAGGTAGTTACTATATCAAAGCACCTTTTTTGACATCATTTTACATTGATCACAACTGAAAAATCCGAATTTGGAACATGCTTGAACTCGTTCACATGAAAAGACTCAGTGGCTGCCAGGAGAAGGTGGGTGGCCGGTCGGCCGCCAAAGTGAAGCAAAATCAGGGTTGCATTCTAGGCTGCATGGCGCAGCCGCTGATGAACATGGGCAGCCACCCATCCCGGCGTGGTCCGGATAAGCAATTTCTATCTTCTTCTTTTGCTCATATTGAAAGTCGTCCTCTTCATGCTTTTAACCCTCGATCTATCCTGATGTCTAACGATATTATTTTGAAAATTTTCCAACATTGGCTCCCATTGTGCACACGATAAATAAGCAGTAGCCTTATTATCCAGTTATATATTCGGGCCGGGATCAGAAACAGCCTCATCCACTTGTGTTTATGGGCAAATTATACGTATACCTCCATTGAAGTTTCTAAAAACTCTTTTGAAAGACGTTCTCACTTTTCAAAAATATACAAATCTCCCTTATTTCAAGTTTTGAATAATGCAACATCGATTAAGGCTTATGATAATTTCAAAAACACTCTCTTCATTGTCAAAAATTACACAAATATTCCTTATTTTAAGTTTTGAATAACACATCTTTCCAAAATTTATGACAACTTCAAAGACACCTCCTCCATTTACAAAATATATACGAACCTAAGGATGCACTGTCTCCACAGCCTCGAGTCTATCGGGAAAGGATGTGTTGGTAACCCCCCTCTTTTATTTCGAATTTTTTATTAACGATTACATCCCTTAACCACTTCTTTTCACATGTTAGCTAAATAGGTAACATCTAAAATACTCTTACCAACTTCCTTCCATCTTGTGACTCCTTTAACAATGTTATAATACCTAAAATACTATTTTAACACTTGTAACAAAACCAACAAATAGGTATTTGAATAGACCATCAATTTTTCGAAAATACATCAATAGAGACTATAAATTGAGATACTTAAAATACATTTATGTATGACAAAGTAATTAGATAGTTCATTTCAAGTTCTCCAATCGCAAGACATGATAGTATTTACTGAAAAATTCATTTTGGCTATAAACCAACTATTTTATACAAATATAACAAAATATTTAAGTAAGGCATCTGTAGTGTTCATTTGAACTCCACTTGATCGATCATTCAACAATTTATTTTTTTGTCAACTTTCCGTTAAGAAAAACTAATTAAAACTAGTTATAAATTGGTAAATTTAGAAATTCTTAGACAAATGTAATCATGCTATTTATCACCTTCAAAGAAGAAAGCGTTTTCCTCACAATTACGCATTTCTGAGTAGCCATTTAGCCCCTGTTTGTCATTCTTTAAAATTTTAAATTGTTTGTTACAGTATCATTCTCTACCATACATTCATACAATAAAATATTTTACACACAAATCAATAAAGTTTCCTTACTTTTTAATCACACATTATCCATCAATTTACTATTCTATAATACATTGCAAGAAATTAATGACTCTCAAACAGGGCCTTAAGATGAAATCACAACTAGAATCCTCGCATCTTGTGTTCCTCCACTACTTGTTCAAATAAAATGTTGAAGTATTTCTGAAGACTGATGATGTAAATAATAGATTTTTGTTGAGAAGTGTTAAAATGGTATTCGAGGTATTACAAAATTGTTTAAGGAACTACCAGATGGAAGAAAGTTCGTTAAGATATTTTAAGCATTATCACTATTATTTATGTAACATGAAAGAAAAATAGTTAAGGAAAGTACAAGTTATTAAATTTTGAAATAATAGAGTTGTATAATTTTTTAAAAGGAAGTGGGTGTCACTGAATTTGTCATAAACCTCAGATGAGGTATGCCTTATTCAAATTTTGAAATAAAAGAAAATTGTATAAATTTGAAAAGTGATGAATCGTATCTGAAACTATCAAGAAACCTTATGGGCAGGGGCGGACTATTAAGAAGTAACATCTCGGTGGTGTGTACAAAAGCATTTTCGCTTTTTTATCTTTTTTAATATAGATTGGTCGACTATGCACCATCAAACTTGGGTGTTTGTATTTTTGTATTTTTTTGTTCGGTTACGCTTTTATCTAGTTTAAAAATATCAAACGTTGTGGGTTTGGATGGCTAACGGCTTGACTAGAATTCTATTATCAAAATCAAGTTAGAGAAATTTATGTAGATTTACAAAGTTTTACGCGTTTGATATATTCTTGACAAATTTCTAAGTTGTAGACTATAACAAATATATATGAGTTGGGCTACATATTTTTTTACGCGTTCTTTTAGCCCAACCCATAATGTTTTACGTGTTTGATATATATTTTTTGAAGAAAATAAAAAATAAATGGGGAATGAACTAAAAGATAATATAGTAAAATACAAGACAACATGGAGAGATTTTTTTCTTTCATTTTACTTATCTTATACATGTCTTCCTCTAGTCGTATTTTGTATATCCATTTCCACACCTCAAAATTAATTTGTTCCATGGATACCCTGTCAAGCTCTGTACCTTCCTTGAAAATCCCCATTACACTTCATTCTACCCCTCGAGAAATCTATCATTTCAAGAATCCCAAATCATCTTTCTCTAAATCCCTATTTTGTTATTCTACTTCAAAACCTGCAAATTCCTCCACGTTCAAATGTTAGCATCGCTCTAAGGAAGGTCACCTGCCAAGATAAAGTAGGATAAATAAAGACATTAACATATTACTTTGTTCTGTTTGATTGGTCTACTCCACTTTACCATTTTTTTCTCTCTCTTAGCGATACGTTTAAAGTCCTAAAGATGTATCCATAGTGAACTTCGTCTTGTGCTAGTATCAAATAGTTCAACTATGAAGTGTATACTTTATGTCTCAATGCGAATATTTGATGGAAGTAAACCTTAGAAACAAGGATGACTTCATCGTTATTCATAAATTCTCTTTGGAAAGACCTTTTAGAAAAAGTCATGTTGAACCAATTTCCTCTAAAAAAAAAAAATTTAATTAGAATAAACACTTTTATAATATTAACCACACGGGTCCAACAACTTTTGAGTTTTAAAAACTCATTTTAACTTCTCAAAATTCATGTCAAATTGACTCTACATTTCCTGTTCAAACGGTAGAATGTTCCGATTTAGCCTCTCTTTTAACAACAAATTTTTAAATTGTTTATAAATTCAATCTAATCAACTATTAATTTAAACTACAAATTAATAGCTACTACTCATTTTTTATCAATATATTTTATGAAATCCACTATTTTATCATTATATTTGCAAAACTATTTACTCTGTGGAATCACAGAATTGACGCTACCAATTGTTTTGTGCCCCATGTAGTGCTATTTGTGTCAATTTACCTTTATCTGGAAGTTTTGGCTAATTAGTGGAGTTAAATGTTTCATAGGCCATTGAAGTATACATTTCGTCACGGCTTAGCCACCCAACTTCACTGAGCTTCCAAATGGCCACTACTTAGGTCTGTTGCCTTAAAATGGTCACGGGATGAATTCTGTCTGTGATTGTATCTATGGACTATGTGGAAGATGGAATATTGACGTGTCCGTTAAGATTGTCCACATGTTAAACCAATTGCACGCATGGAGAAGAAATGCACCACTAATGCCTTTACTTATAAGACGATGATCAAGAGGTTTTGTAAGGTAGGTAATGCAAAGGAAGGGATTAAAGTCTAGGAGGAGAGGTTGGATAAAGGCTGTTTGCCGGACAAATCCACTTATTCTATCTTAATTGAAGGGCTCTGCAATTCAAAATGTGAAGCCGAAGTCTGCAGGGTGCTTTCTGTGGCTGCTTCTAGTAATCAGAGAATTGATACTGATTCTTGGGGAGCCAATTTAGTTTCCAATCTTGATAAAGGAAACGTTCTTTTAGACAAAAATATTGCTAGAGAATGCTACGTAAAGGTCGTTTGAAGTGCTGTTAATATTGCTGCCATAAGTCCTCTCCTAGGATTGAAAAGAAATATTCAAAGGTCCAACAAGAGGACGTAATTGATCAACAATGCCCGTGTTGTTGGAATGACCTTTTCAAAGGAAATGTCCATCCTCTCTTGAGTTCGCAACTTTGAATTTGAATTTAAGGACAATAACTACTTCGAACTTTGTAAGATTCTCAAGAGTCGATTCTGACAGAATATACGGTCAATAGTAGAGCCGCAGCTCAGAGGTTACCGTGGGATCCTTGCTGTCCGTGGTAGTTCCACTCTTTGGCTTGGGGCTGCTGCTATGTTTTGACATTCACTAATGTGGCTTAGACATCAAAAGTTGGCAAACTGAAAATCAAGTACCACAAATTCTGCTGCCTCTGTGGCGATATGAACTCTCTCCCTGCATCCAAGGCTGCACAATTTGTGTGTTAGGCCTTCGGGCGGTTGTTACAAATCTTTTCAGGTCAGTGTAAAATTTATTACTCCCATTACTAAACATATTCCCTGAATTATTTCTTGAAATGATGCTGCCCGACTAAAATCTTCTTGTTGCTTGGTTTCATATGTACTGTGCAATGTTAGTGAAAATGGAAAAGACAGTTCTATTTTCATGATGGCCTTAAATTCTTAATTCCAATGCAATAGTAGAATTTAAGTGGAAAGAAAATGAATTCCAGGAAATTAAATTGCCTAGAATTGTTTTCCTGGAAATTGTCGATTAATTGTGTTTGATTTGTATAATTTTTCACCTGAAAAATGTTGAAATTTTAGATTTTTTATGTTCGTTTGACTTTGTTTTCCATGAAAATTGTCCATTAAATGGATTTTTTTTTTATTTATACAATTATCCCTAAAATTTGTTTTCATTGCAAAAAAAATGAAAAAAAACCTTGAAAACCAAATCCCACCAAATTGGAGGGAATTCATTTTCCTCAAATCCATGGAAAACCAACCGTGTGAGGCAAAAGTGAGTAAATGAATTGCCAAGAAAACTTGGCCAATCAAACATGCTATTTGGGTGGAAATGAAATTTCTTTTCCATTTTCCATGGAATTTTTGTTGAATCAAACATGACCTAAGTGAAATCTATATACAGACAAATCAGATAACACTGAAAACGTATCAATGTTTTTAACTGTGTTGTTTGAGCTTGTTTGTGTTACATGTTTGCCTCTTCCTCGCTGTACCGATTTTCAATACTTGCATAGTTGCACGATATGAAGCTAAAAGAATGATTAGTCTCTTCTCTTCTTTGTACCTTTGGTTGAATAACATTGAATTCTTTGTTATTCAAATAATTTTGAAAGATATGGCACGGCACCAGTTGTTTTTTTCCTACTGAGTAGGATAGCCAACACTGCATAACCTTTTCTTTATATTTTGGACCTGATATGTCATATGAGGACGAACAACCAATATATTCCCTGATACAGTGCAAATTCCCACTTCAGTGCCGTGTTAGTTAAAATTAATTTACTTTTTATCAGAGACGGATCCAGAATCGAACTACAAGCCGAGTTAATACGTAGAAAAAATAAATTTACACATAACAACAAATTTTACAAGAAAAATATTTTTTTACACTAAAAAATTTTTACGGGCAGATCCAATTCCTCCCTAAATCCGTCCCTACAGTTTTTATAGCCAATCTGTTTTGACCCCAGAAGAGAGTGACGCAATGAATGAACAGAGAAGGATGGAGAAATCTTTCTTAGCCTTGAACCTTGAGAGGAGGACAATTCCAAGAAGAGAGTGACGCGATGAATGAACAAAGAAGGGTGAAGAAATCTTTCTTAGCCTTGGACCTTGAGAGAAGGACAATTTATAATCTACTTTATTACGAGTCATTGACTAGGTAAATTCCATCCTAATGAAAAGCATGCTAGAATTTATATGCATGCCATGACTCTTTCCTTGTAGGGTGGCCTATTACATTTGATTTACATCTCTAATATTAATAGTATTACATTTATTTTATTGTGGGACTAGCACTCTACCCTGCCCCATCCCTCTCATTTAATTAAAAACACAATAAGAATGATGTTAACTAATGATTCTGAATTTCAAGTGTTTCCAAATGGAACGATACATTTATTATTTAGAAGCAATGATGCGGGATAACGTCTACTCCAATTGCAATTGGTAATGGTAGATAATCAATTAGATGTAGTGACACGTGGTATCGTTTACTCGAATTGCTATTGATAATGGTAGGTAGTCAAAGGGACACACCATTGCTTTAGCTTGGCGCTGAAATGTATATTCATTATGAGTAAAAAATTATGTTGGTTTCTTAATAAAACATAATGCATTTTTCTCTCTATTTTTTCAATAAAAAATGAATATAAATGTAGTACTTAAAATATAATGTTGACGTTTATGGTGAAAGGGGCTAGCTCCTCTTTGGTTTAGCTATAAAAAAAAATAAATAAATGAGATTTTTAGTAGATAATGGATGATTGAAAAGTTGATGAAAGTTGTGAATTTCATGAAACGTATAGTTAAAAAATAAAATAATACCATTATGATGATAGAATATCGACGACATGCCAATTTATGTGAAATAGTGGGATTGAATAATTTAATTTTCATGAAAGAAACGAGGAGGAAATAGAGAAATGTGAGATATAATGAATTACTATATCATCGATATTTCATCATCATGATGATAAATATCCTTACTCTAAAAAAAAAATAAGAAATATAATTTTGAAAAAATTGGGGCCAAATTTAAGCTTAATTTTTAGTAAATGACTAGGGAAAATCTGCTTCCTTATAAATACGTTGAAATTATCCTATTATTTTAACTTTAATTAATGATTAGTGGTAAAGTAAAGACTCGAATTCTTTTGAGTCTAAATTAACTACAACAAAATCTTTCAAACTCAAAAATATGTCATTGATCTCGTTATTTTTTAAATGTATTTTTCGTTCTTTTATTTTTTAATTACATATTTTTTAATAAAATAATATTACACACAAATTAAAAAATTTTCATTACTTTATAATCATACATTCTTCAATCAATCACTATTCCACAATTCATTTTTTTTTCCTCAAAATGGATGTCTTAACACAAATTAAAGGAGGGATAAGTTATCAGGCGAAATCTCTTGCGTTAATTGCTGGACGGTTTAGTTTGGAGGGTTCTGTTAAAAATTAACTTATATATAGCTCCCGTTTGGCCAATTATCCCAAAAGTTAATTCTTCACTCTTATATTTTTAACTACACGATCTTTTACAAAATAATATTACATGTAAATTAAAAAATATATTTTTTTTTTTATAACACATTTTTAAAAAAAAAATACTATTTCAAAAATTATAATTTGAAATAAGATGGGCAAACGGGGCATAGTATATGTACTGTGCTGTACTATATGGTGCAAAACCTGGACACCTGGCTCAGCTGTCCCAGAAATCTGCATGGCTGAAAAGTGAAAAGGTGTGCGCGCGCGCCATCACATTCATATCTCAACTCACCAAATCCCCTAAGATTCAATTTTTGAGTTNGCGCGCCATCACATTCATATCTCAACTCACCAAATCCCCTAAGATTCAATTTTTGAGTTGTAAGTTTGTTATTTGTAACCCTCCCTGCATTTTCTCCCACCGCCTCTACATTATGAAAAATCTTCTTGTGAATATTTATCAAGATTTTTTCTCTCTCTTGACCACATCCTCTGAAAATATCCTCTTTTTGCCCACTTGCCCACTTCAAGAAACGTTAATATCTGAGATGTGGGCTTGTTCTGTAGAGTGATTCTGAAGATGGAATCATCTCAAGTTAACAGCATTTCAAAAACCAATTTGGTAAAACTAAAATTCCAGTTTCTTGATTTCACATTTAATGCTTACCCAAATAATTTTCTTGAATTTATCAGAATTCTTTTAATTGTTAAATTGTCGTGTTCTTTCTTATTCTTGATTGATTTATGTTGTTTTTCCGTTAAGTTGATTGGTAGTTTTGGGTTTTAAGAGAGTGTAAAATCTCATCGATTAATGTATGTACATCTGTACATCATACATTCCCCAGGACACCACCACCCCTAAAAAGCATAAGATTGAAAAATTAAATTTATTGCACGTACATCTTATGTTTGACATTTGTTATTTGATCAATCTTGGATCGTTACTGATGTCATAACTCTTTCTATCTTTTGTACTTTCGTTTTGTTTTTTTTTTAACAACAATCTTGATGTGTTTTTTACATCGGATTTTATTGACCCCAGCTTGTCTCTGTCTCGATGTGTACATCTATTACCCTTCACTTTGTCTTGTTGTATACTTTGATTGCTTCTATACACATACATTAATTACCATTCCCTGTGTCTCAACTCGTACGTGTGTATCCAGAATAATTTTGGTGAATAGTTGCTTCATTTTCCAAATATGGTTTAGATATACTCATGTCTCAGTTTGAACAGTAGATTGGACTAATTTTTAGTGATGCTCTGGAATGTGAATAATTGTAGGAAATTTTACTTATGACATTGTCTACTGCAGGATGAAATACTGATCCCACATATGACTGGAAGAAACTATAATTACGATCCTTCTATACCCTCAAGTAGATTAGAGAGGCTTTTGAGAGAGAGAGAACTAAGAAGGTCCATTCGGTCTTTTCATTCTAACGAAGAGTTAAGAGACATCAATGGAGAGGTGGATACTTTTGTAAATGGAAATGAATTTTATCTATCTGGTGGTGATAAGGGAGCTCAAGAAGATGATTTCTTTGAACGGATTGCTACATCAAAACCCCTGAATGATGGCTTCAAGAGACCAGATGATCGACTCCCCGAACAACATCTGTTGGTGGTAGCCAACCGGCTGCCTGTATCTGCAGTTAGGAGGGGTGAAGACTCATGGGCTCTGGAAATAAGTGTAGGAGGCCTGGTAAGTGCACTTTTAGGTAAGTACTTGGAATTGATGCTTTGCATTTGGTAATAAGACAAAATGCATTGGCAAATTATGTCAGTGATTACATTTTAATAGTCTAGTACTCATTATCATTACCTCATAGTTAGGACTTCAAACTGCAAAAGTTTAAAAAATTACGTTCCTCTTAAAGGTATCAATGAATTCGAAGCCAGGTGGATCGGATGGGCTGGTGTTAATGTTCCTGATGAAGTCGGACAACAGTCACTAACTAAAGCTCTGGCTGAAAAGGTTCATGTTATTTGGTTCCATGTGGAAGGCTCTTTGATTATGAATTTACAATCACATCTGCTGCACTATTTCATCTCATGTCATGAATAATACCGACAATTCATAAGCATTTAGATTTCTTTTTTTTCTTTTCTTTTTACTACCTTCTATCAGAGCACTAATTGATGTTTAATTCTCAACGATACACGGAATGCAGAGGTGCATCCCAGTGTTTCTTGATGAAGAAACTGTTCACCAATACTACAATGGATACTGTAACAACATATTATGGCCACTTTTCCATTATCATGGGCTTCCACAAGAAGACTGCCTCGCGACCACTCGTAGCTTCCAGTCTCAATTTGCAGCATACAAGAAGGCAAACCAGATGTTTGCTGATGTCGTGAATGAGCATTATAAGGAGGGTGATGTCGTTTGGTGCCATGATTACCATCTGATGTTTCTTCCGAAATGCCTAAAAGAGTATAACAACAAAATGAAAGTTGGTTGGTTTCTTCACACACCTTTCCCTTCCTCTGAAATTCACAGGACTTTGCCATCAAGATCAGAACTGCTAAAATCTGTCCTTGCTGCTGATTTGGTTGGGTGGGTCTCTTGTGAAATTTTGCACTCAATAAAACCTCCAAAAAACTACCAATATAATATTTAGCTTCAATGATAAGTCAATTTTGTTCCATATTTATTCTCTGGAGCTTACGTATATTTACTGCTTGGATTTTGACTCTCAGATTCCACACTTATGATTATGCAAGACATTTTGTTAGTGCTTGCACTCGTATTCTTGGGCTTGAGGGCACACCGGATGGAGTTGAAGATCAAGGAAAACTCACTCGTGTAGCTGCGGTATAAGCATCATGGATCATCAGAAGTTTTTCCTTTGTTATACCCCACTTGCAAAAGCCATGCATTGCACTTTATTTGATATAATATTTAAGTTTGAACTAACAACATTAGGTCTTCTGAAACTACAGTTTCCCATTGGTATAGATTCTGATCGGTTCATTCAAGCTCTTGAGCTTCCTCAAGTCAAGGATCACATCAAAGATTTGAAAGACAGATTTGCTGGACGGAAGGTAAATACCGTATACAAAGGAAAACAGTAACTGGTCAGTATTTGATATTTTCAGTGTATTGGAATTTCATTTGTGAATCTAATAATTGAATCAAGAATTCTACCATAGTTTCTTAATGTAGTGAAGTTATTTGTACTGCTGCCTTGTCTCTGACATGCTTCTGAGAACCCAAACTATTTTTAGATTGTTAATATAATATATTTTTGTACAAATATATGCTTAGTGTTGTTGCCAAAATTTCTTAACCTAGTTAAGCTATCTAAGTTGCCTTGAGTTAAAAGTATGATCACTGTCCTCATCTTTCTTAGTTAGTATTCTGGAAGAGGAAACACGGTTTTTTTAATATAATAGAAGTAAGCATGCAACTTTTCTCATCCGGATAGTCCTCTGGCTTATTAAAGCGATATCTTTGCTACAAAATATTTATATAATAAGATGAATAACCACATATTAACTTTTCAGTATTTTATGATTTGTATTTGAACTTCATAATGGCTTTTATGATATTAATGAATTTCATTTGTTTGAAAATTAATTTTAAATTCAAACTCCAAGATGGTGGCTTATTGTGAATTCTCTCTGGCTTATGGTTGCACACTTCAGAAATTAAAATTTTAGATGTTCCACTTAGTCTTACACTGAGTACATTACCCTCCATTTCATGCAATTTCTATTCACATTAGTAAGTAAACAGAAGTAATTTTTGTTTTTGGGTTACAAAGGCTCCAGTTGTAGAAACTATGGTATGTTATATCAAGTGAGACTTTTAAATACATAAAAATTGATTTCAAAAAAGAAAAATAAGGAATTGTAAGCATTATTATGCAGGCAGACTTAAAGTGCTTAGTTCAAGCTGTGGGCCCAAATTCATTTCTTTTTATGACGTTAAATTTACTTAGATTTGTGCAATCTAAAGTACCGGATTACCAGTAATTATACATCATAACAGTATATTGTTTTCTTGAAAGCTATTTTTGGTTACTCAACATTGGACATAACCTTCCTTACATGTTAACATGCTCTTATTTATATTTTTAAATTCTAGTTTTATGCATTTGCAGGTGATGTTAGGAGTTGACCGTCTGGATATGATTAAAGGAATTCCCCAAAAGATTTTGGCATTTGAGAAGTTCCTGGAAGAAAATCCAATTTGGCGTGATAAGGTAGTTTTGGTACAAATTGCAGTACCAACAAGGACAGATGTTCCTGAATGTATGTTTCCTCATCCTCAGTTCAACTTTACTTGGTGATCCTCATTACTGTCATCTTCATCATCTTCTAGAAACAAAAGAAAAAAATCATGAGTAAAATTCATCAATAACTCATTCATGTTTGTTGTCTGCATAACAACATCATTGGTTGCTGATTAATGATTAAATAAATTAGTAATATATAATTTATTGCGTTTAGATTTTGTTTAAATGCTAATTTTTTCCTTCTTTATCCCTTTCATGATCTCTCTCTCAAACATAAAATACAAAATATGCCGTATGTCGGACCAGTAACTTTTACCATTTGCTTTTGGCAGATCAAAAGCTTTCATGCCAAGTTCATGAAATTGTTGGACGCATAAATGGAAGATTTGGAACTCTTACAACTGTTCCAATACATCATTTAGTCAGTCCCCGTGTCTCAAAAATTTGAATTACAATAGTCTTTTTTGCATTCTGATACTTAGAGTTGAAATTTTATTGTGATTTTATTGCTACGTTGCTTCCTTTGATAAAATGACAGCAATATGTGAAGGTCTTGATTGGAAAAGACTATAATGTCCCTAGTATTTTCCAATGGTGACTCCAAACTCACACTTCTTAATTTTTGAACAGCAAACTATAGCCTAAACATGTTGTTATAAGCATTGTAAATGTCCTATATCTGTTTTCTGTAGTCAAACAAAACTTAGCATGTGGAGATAGTAATTTTTCAGTTGGTTGTCCCTAATAAAAGTGACATGTAAATAATTACAAGTCCATACATAGATCTTTACAAAAAAATTAAAACCCTACTTTTTGTAAATTTCGTTTCTTTGTTTAAATATTACACTTTCATCTAATGATAGCTGATGCACTTTCTTCTTTCAGGACCGGTCGCTTGATTTCCATGCATTATGTGCACTATATGCTGTCACAGGTATCCCTTTTCCCGGCATTGGTCTTGGTGATTTCTTTTCATGTGTTATAACATTTGTCTAAAGACATTGTCATTCTATGAAAGAAGTGATCTTGTTGCTAAAATAAGATTGAACAGTTTAGTTATCGATACAATAAAATGTTAAAAGGAAAACATCATCAATAGCAATACCAACCTAGGAACTTTGCCCATCTTGCCTCTTAGAATTATCATTCTTCTAATATATCATATTTTGGCCACAGAACATATTAACTTTTATTTGATTACTTTCTTCCTGTTGAACTCCTCTCTTCTAGATGTTGCTCTGGTTACATCTTTAAGGGATGGAATGAATCTCGTGAGCTATGAGTTTGTGGCCTGCCAAGCTTCAAAGAAAGGGGTGCTTATCCTAAGTGAGGTAACTACTTAGCCTCTCTCCTAACAAGTTGTTAATTGTGTGTGTGTTCTAAGACCAAATAGGTTGCTTCATTTTTCTTTTAGTTTATTATCACTGCTTCCTTTTTACTCTTTGGATGACCCCCAAGAAATTTGTGTATGGTTTTCCCAGCCAAATCACCGTTGGTTTTGAAAATAAGAACACTAACAGAGATAAGTAAGGCAGGCTTGGGATATCGATTGAATAGTCTTTTCTTTCAGCATCCTTCACTAAATATTGCAGTTTCCTGCTCTGCTGTCTTTTTCCCCATGAAAACATTTTATAAATCTCTTAAATCTCAAATCTTTAGCAGCCCCTACCCTTCTTTTTGTTGGCCTAACTCTTATTTCTACATCCTTGTTCTAAGTCATGCTATTAGTTGTGTTGGCCTTGTAGCTATAAAAGGTAAATACTCTTTTCTAGATTGAAAATTTCATACTGATGCTTTCTAGCATATAGTTTGTTTCCTAGATACCAAGAATATAAGAAGGGTCTGCTTTGTAAGTTTCTTCATTTTTTTTATGGGATCCTTAAGACATAAAATTTCGTAAAGAAAACAACAATGGAGATTGGAAGCATTAATATCATCTACAAAATTGTGTGGCAAACAGGGAAAAAATGCAGAAGATAAGGTCTAGAAGTGATACGCAATAAATGTGCATGAGATTGTACCAATTTCTCAATTGTTTTTGACTATTCCCATTATTTCCCTTTTCTTCAGTTTGCAGGTGCTGCACAGTCCCTTGGTGCTGGAGCAATTTTGGTAAACCCTTGGAACGTCACGGAAGTTGCTGCATCAATTGGTTATGCTTTGACTATGCCCGCTGATGAAAGAGAAAAACGACATTGCCATAATTTCACGCACGTGACTACTCACCAATCCCAAGAATGGGCTGTAACTTTTGGTAGGTATATAAAGATCCTTTTGATTATTATAATTCCATAAGTTTCTGTAAGGTTAATTTGCAAAATTGTTGCTAAATATTTAGTGTTGACCTATTGTTTTCCTGTGCATAGTGAACTCAATGATACAATTGTTGAAGCTCAGTTGAGGACTAGACAAATTCCACCTTTACTTCCGAAACGAGAAGCTATTGAGTGTTTTTTGCAGTCAAACAATCGATTACTCATTCTGGTACACCTTTTTTCCTCATCTGTGAAATCGGAATCTTCTCTATATTTTTCTCTGATGAATTCAATGCCCTTTGTTACAGCAAACTTCTTGTATGTATAATATAAGCATTTACCTTCTTGCCTTTCTACTGCGTTTCAATTTTAAATTTTGGTACAAGGGCTTGATGGTCATGGTCGTTTTTACAACTCTCACAGGAGTTTATTCCTTGTGCACATTCCTGAACAATGAAGCTAGTTGGTCAGGGACCCTTCTAACTTTATGCTGTACAATGTTGGCATTCCTAGTTGAATTTAAACATGGATACAATGCATTGGAAGTAGCTATAAGAAATAACTTGAACATGAAATTGGTCCCATCTCCAAAGAGATGAGTTATTGGCCATGCTGTTGGGAGAAAACGAGAGAATTTTTTTGAAGACATAAAAATACCTCCTATATTTACTAACAGTTCGTATTCATTTTTCACTTACAGGGGCTAACAATTCAGTATTAGTTTCTTGATCCATCCACTCCCCATGAATTTTCGGTTATGGTATTTGCATTGCTACAACCCCTTCATTAATGTATCCACTCAAATGTATGCAAGTGACTGAAGCTTTTAATAACAGGATAAAAATAATTTATTTAAGTAGGTTATCTTTTACTAGCAGTTTCATCTTAACTCGGTTGTAGAACTCATTTTAACCAGTGAAAAGAAAAGGCCAAAAACATTTCGACATTATCGTGTGTCACGATTAATGAAGTATTCAGGTTTCTTTATGCATCTGAAGCAAAAACTTCGGGTCATAGTGGGCATACCTTGTTCTTTCAACGGTGTATTTGGCAATTTTTTGTTCATTTCATTTGCTTTATTTATGCGGAAAAAGCCATTTGTACACTTTTGTGTACATTAACTTTGACACTCCTCTCACAAAAGTGTGTGGAGCCCATGATTTTTTAAATTGCGGGCCCCACCTTTGTGAGAAGAATGTCATGCATGATGTACACCAAAGAGTGTACATCAAGCATGAGTCGAA